>JAOUQU010025582.1:0-17931 GCA_028566735.1 Ammoglanis amapaensis | reverse complement strand
GAGTGTCACGTCTTCCTTTGTGACGCCGTTCAAATTAAAAGTCCCAGAAGTCCTTTGACGAAACGCAGCTTTTTTTCTTCCTGCGACTAATCGACCAATGGAATTTGGCTGACTAGTAATTTTTTCGGTCGACCAACGAATAATCGATTAATTGCGGTCAGCCCTAGTATGCGCACAGTTTCATAACAATGTTTCACTGACGTTAGTTGCATTTCTTTTTAGACATAATGATCAAAACCTGATCTGTTATAGTTGAATGTTCCATAAATACACATTTTTTTCTCTATTATCTCTATAACAAAGTTTAGTAAAGATTCTCTAAGTTTAATAAAATCATAAAATTTTATGATTCAGGTAGGTCAAACTCACACAACTACACACACACACCTTTAAATAGCTTTATCTGTTTTTGCTTTGTTTTTAGCACTAACGAATACATGCCGGTTTCAACAACGGGTTTTCATGTTGTCGGTGAAATTATGACTTTAAAGGGTTAACAATTTGAAAGCTGTCTACGATAATTAACAAAGAAAATGTAAAAAAAAACATACTTATAATCTATTCAAGACATTTTGAAGGTGTGATTCAGTAAAAGAATGTTCAGTGCTGACAGAAGGATGTATTGTTGACTTTGACCCACTTATGTTTTTTCTCTGCTTGGAAATGTCTATATATCTAGAGCGATGATCTTTTTTGACCTGCGAAGCTCGAGGTCAGCCATTAAAGTGTGTGGGAATAGGACACAGTACACTAGGGTGGACTTGCTTACTCCGTTTGGATTAACGAAGCTGGGGAACAAGGCACTAATGAGACGTATTAAAAGTACAGTCACGTCTTATGAGGAGTTTTACGTATTGGAGGGAAATTCTCATTTACAGCGAATGTCATTTTTTAAAAATATACATTTAGTAATTTACATAGATTGTACATACGTTGTAGTGTAGTGGTTTAGTTTTATGTTTTAAGAAATAAAATAAGAGGGTAAAGATTCAGCTACAGACGTCACCTCACAGGTCACACGGTTCGTTTTTTATGAGGTATTACTCTTTCTGCCTGTCACAGCTTTATGCTCTTCTGGAACAGATTCTTTAGTGTGTGATGATTGTTATCTTTTTTACTTTGTATTTCATGCATTAAGATGAGGCAGGGTGTGTAAGATGTACTGATTTGAAACCTGATGGACGTCAAACCCTTAAGCTGTGCTTTCAACAGTAAAATTTGTTAGGTTTTTTTTTTCAAGTACATTTTTGTAAGTATTCAGAGGTATTCAGTTTTCCCAGAGGCTGAATAATCTCACAAATATTGATGTGGTTATGTATCATATTTAACAATAAACCTGACAATTTGGGTACATTAAGAGAAGACTAATAACTGGCACCTTAACTCGAGTTTAAATCGAAGTGTCCTCATTGGGTTCACCCAAATCGTGTTATGATGCGCATGCCAAGAGTGAATGTCATCTCTTTTAACAAGAAGGTAATCTTCAAAGCATCCGACCCCCCCCCCCCCCACGTATCTTCTGTTCTACAACCATACAGATGCAGTGGCCATGTCATGCTGTGTCATCTAATGTATGTCGTACATTCAGTGTAAATCAGTGTAAACTTTTGCCAGACATGTTTGTCTTTCCACCAGTTATGGGCTGAGTTACAGTTGTGTGCATGTGTGTTTGTGTGTCATTAGTAGTGTTGGGCACGTTAAAAAAGTTGCTAGTTTATTTTATTTGTTCCCAAATAAAACTAAGTGACTGATTTATAAAAGTAACTAATTAATCTGGAAATTAATGATTGTGTTACTTTTTGTGTTTAATTCAACACCCTAAATGTAATAGTATGTTTAATTAGTCTCTTTATAATGAAATTGATTGTTAAATGTGTTTAATGACTGAACATAATACATTATTAACCTTGCAATTAAATCTACACTATTTAATATATTACATACTGTATTATGATGTTTATAATCTTAAAGATTTGATACTTTTAAAGCTTTTGTTCCTAATTTTACAGTAATAAAACACAACGTTTGATATTTTGATAACTTTAACTGCAATTACATTTTTATGGGGTAGGTTGCCAGGTCTTTCCCCAACCCTAAATCTCTACAGGGGTCTTGTGTGTGACTACGGGACAATTTACACATTTCCAATCAACCTAGTGCATGTTTTTGGACTGTGGGAGGAAACCGGAGTACCCGGAGGAATCCCATGCTGACACGGGGAGAACATGCAAACTCCGCACAGAAAGTCCCCAGCCCGACCCGGGGATCATACCCGGGACTTCTTGCTGGGAGGCGACAGTGCTGAACCACTCAGCCACCGTGCCGCCTGTAGGTTAATCACACCATTCAAATTAATAGAATAAGGTAGCACAACAAGCTCCCATGTCAAAAAAAGCTAATTCTTTGTTTTGAAGTTGGTTAAACATAAATGCTCATTTATTTACATTTAAAAATATCTCCATTGAATGCCTCACATCATCTGTCATTTTTCTTTTTGTGGAAGTGTTGTATTATATTTTAAAAAGCTTTACTAGGGTGCGAGGGAAAATTGCAAATACTGCCTGTGTAGAGAGCTCCCTAAGTTTTGGGACATATCCCATATCTAGATGCTTTCAGGATTTCTGTGTGGTTGCAGGTTGGTCATAAAACATGAAAAACATAAAAGGTGATCATGACATTAGACAAAGCAGTTCTATGTGGACCTCCAAGTTTAGTTTTACTTTACAAATGCAAAGACTTCTGGTCTAGTAAAACAAACAGCCAGTGTCATTTAACAGCACTTTAACAGATTAAATTAATTACATATTATTCATAATATTAACAACAGGGCTAACAACAACAACAAAAAATGCACCAAGGTGGCTAGGCCAGCCCACCGGGCCCACTGCTGCCCACTAGTGGATGTAAATGTGTGTTTCCCTGCATGGATTAGGTTCAATGTGGTAAAATAAATAAGCTATTGCTGACCATGCTGAATCCATCTTTTCTGAGTGGATGAGCCACCTGGTGAGGGGTGGTTAAAGCAAAGAACTATAAAAATTCCCTTTTTGTGAAATATAGCAAAAAATGGAACCTTAAGCTACAAAGTACCAAAACTAATGCGTCTATTAAAGCTCAACACACAAACAGAACCGATACTCACTTTGTTTGTTGGTGAATCCGGTAGTTCATCGGACTCTCTTAGAGGACTACGTCTGGTCAGTGCCAGTGGGACTCTGTTGCCTGATTGTCCGACTGAGCTGTGGTTGAGTGACTGGGTCCTCTTGGCAGTAGAAAAGACGGTCTGAGCGAAACTGCGGGGTGGGTTGGGAGAGTAAGGTTTGGGTGCTGCAAAATTGCGAAGTTTCTCCAGAGTCAAACTCGGGGACGGTAGACTCGACTGACGTAACAATCCAGACCGTGGTGACCCACTGAATTTGTCTGCACCAGTCGGGCTGAAGACCGGACTGACTGGACTGTTCCCGTTTTCCTGCTTAAGCAAAAATGATGGTGAAGGAACATGTTGGTCATTTTTTGATTCCCTTTCCTCCTCCCACTGGATTGGTGCTGGTGGAGGAGGAAAACTGTCCTCAGCAGCCACAGGGAAATAATCTTTTTGGGGACTACCTAAAGACTCTCTCAGACTTCCTGATTCTGTGCTGTCACTTAAACTCATACTGCGCACTGCTGCTGAGCTGACGTAACTCCCGGGTGTTTTGTTATGCTGCGGTAAGCGGAAAGAAGCCGGTTTGGGCCTGACTGAAGGTGGAACTTTCTTCTCCTTGACCCCAGGAGATACTGGAGAAGAAGAACTAGACTGGGAAAGTGAACTACCGCTGCCAGACCTGCTCTCATACCTGACTGGAGGTGGAACTGTTTCTGTTTTTACCACAGGACAAGAGGATGAAGAAGGTGAAACTGTATATGGAGGCAGACTGGAGTTGCCAGGGATTTTCTCGAACTTGTATGGAGGTGATGTAGATGAGGATCTGTAATCAAAAACATCGTCTGGAACTTCCTCAGCTCCAGGCATGCTGGCGGACTCCAGGGTCAGCTCCACCTCAAAGAAGCGAAGCTTGTCCAGAGATTTGGGAGGAACTACGGTATAGGTAGTCAAACCAGCTTTGGGAATGTAGTTCCGTGTGATCTCATCAGAGGGCTTAGCAGTGTGGTGAAGACCTCCTGTTTTAGTAGTTAGAGGAACCTGTGGGGTGGCTTGAATCTCACAGGTTTGTGTGGATGTCATTTTTGGACTTTGAGAGCCGTTAGTCTGAACAAATCTTTCTTTACATTGCATAAGACGCTGCTCTGTGAACGTGCCCATGTCCCTTTTGGAACCCACTGAGGTTGAAACCACTGAAGACATTGGCTCTGATGGGGGGCTGAATGAAGGCTCAGTGGACTCGGTCTGAATCGTAACGCTTGTCTGATGTGCAGCGGCTCCATTGAGGTCAGCGTCCTTCATCGTCTGCACCGAGGCGACTGCACGTGCAGGTTTTGGAGGAACCTGAGGTTCTGCTCGCTGAGAATGGATAAAAATGTCCTCTGGAATGTCCATTGTGTCTGTGCTCTCATCCTTTGTTTCCGTCGTCCTTTCAGAATATGACTTTATAGAACCACCTTCGAATAAAAAAGTGATAAATAATATAATAATAATAAATAATAAATCCTAATTTCAGTGTCATGATGTGATGGATCAGAAACCTTCTCTCCTGACATCTATGTAGATATTACTTTGACAAACAGCACCAGTCAAAAGTTTGGACACTTCATGCTTTTCTTGATTTGATGTCTGTTCTACATTGTATAAACTTCGTGTCTTTGACCAAGACCCAGATTGACCATCTCAACAGTTTGACTATCTCAACCCAGTTGAGATGATTTCGAAGGAGCTGGACCTCAATTTTAAGCCAAAACAACTCCCACAATACTGGCTTTTGGCTCTTCATGAAGTTGGCAAAGCCAAGTATAATGTACAATGCAGTTATCAAAATGTGGTTATTCTGAAGAAGATCATAATAGTTGGTTGGGTTTTACCCATTAGGTTATATCCAACTCTAGGGCACCCTGTAGACCAACCTGCTCCACCGAGTTTATAAAAACCACAATGATGGTTTTACGGAGTAGGTTACCATTTATTTCCCCAGCCCATAACGCTATTAGGAGCTACTACCCAGCAAAATAGCAAAAGAGACATTCAAACCAGAGAGCTCAGACGCTTGATACTGATGCTTGATGGTCTTGCTTTCTTAATACCAAAAGAGTTTGGCCATTTACATTAACATGCATGTACAGCAGTGATGTTTTATTAATTAAGGTACTGGACTAGCAACCAAAAAGCCCCTGTTTCATTACCCACGAGCACCAAATTGCCACTAGTGGGCCCTAGACTGTCAGTTGTTTAAAAATGTGTAATTGTAAGTATATTTGGATAAAGTGGTGAGGCTTGGGCCCTTAGTCAGTATCTTAACCACTAGGTTACGGCTGACACATTTATAAAAATAATACAATTCATACCTTTGGATGAAAAGTAAAGTTTCTGTGTAGAATTTGACCTTAACAGCTATTTACATGTTCTGCAAGAGTCGGGGCATTCATAATGATGAATAATAATACATTTTAGCTAGTGTTATTATTTTTTTATTAGTTCCTGTCATCAAGTTCATTTTTGCTTTTCCATGCCACTTCTGCCCTTGGCTTGCTCAAGAAAGTCTTTGGTCTTGGATGCTTTTAGACAACGTCTATTATGAAAAGCCTTGGATGAGTTAGCCTGAGTGTGTATATTTAATTCACTGTATGTGTAAATTCCTAAATTAGTTCTGTCGTTGATAAATAAAATCAACACTCACTGTTTTCTGCCGGCTGTAACCGGGAATCTGCATTTGAGCGAACTCGGTTCTCCTCTGTGTCTGCTCTTATTCTGTCAGAATAAAAAACACGCAGAGCTTCAAAAACCCAACCATCAACCCAACCAGGTATAAAACCGATCGTCTATTTTACTTTTAGACTGTCGTACTTGCCATCTGCGGTCTGGTCACATGACACTTGTAAGGGACTTCCCCCAGGTAGCACTAGGGTCTCCATCTCTGAGCACTGAGAGGGTGAGGCGGTTCCAGCTCTGCCAGAGTCCAGGGAGACGTCGGCGGAGAGGTTAATGCTGATGTCATCTTCCAGGAGCTCCTGTACCGGGCTCAGGCTGTCAGGACTCGAGGATACAGGTACAGCAGAGTTCTCCATCACCTCCTGATTCTCATGAATCTCTTCCAGTGTTGTTGGAAGCCCTGTGACCAAAGGAAGAAATCTGATGAATAAACGACCATAGCAGAACTATATTCAGAGTGCTGTGTCAGGTGACCTTTTAGACCAGAACCTATGGCAATTCCTTCAAGTCTACTGGAGAACCATTTCAGGTGGCTCCTAATTAAATTGCAAATGGGAAAGTCAAGTGCAATGAGGAAAGCTGTCATTAAAGCTAAATCTCACTAATTTGATTAATCAAAAATGTAAAATGAATTGTGGTTAAGTCCTGTATAGTCTACGTCTTCAGTATTAACGTTGTAGAACGTTGGGCTGTGAACCCAAATGTTGGGGGTTCAAATCCAGGCTCTGCTACACGGCCACTGGGTGCTGGGTCCTTGAGCAAGACCCATAACCCTGTCTGCTCCAGGGGCGTCGTACTGCGGCTGACCCTGCGCTCTGACCCCAACTTCTAGACAATTTGGGATATGCGAAGAGAAACATTTCGTTGTACTGTATATCTGTATATGTGTAATGCCAAATAACATTTGAATTTGACACACACACACACACACAGACCCTTTTTACAGTAATTGTTACAAAAAAGACACCCACAAAACCCCTAAATCTTCCTAATTACCTTCAATGATATTTAATGTGCTATTACTTTGTCCATATTGTGTAAGTGGAATAGTTTATCCATAACTAAATATAACCCTTTCAAAAAAATCTGAATACATGCTTCGGGTTTGACCCACACATGGTCTCATCACCTCTCTCGATCCTGCTTACTGTGTGTTGTTTTATTCGCAGGAATCTAGAATAAAGACAATTTGCCTATTTTTATATGCATGAGCTGTGCACTATTTTTATCCTCATGTAAATGTTATACTTTGCCTAAAGATTCATCACACAGTGTTGGATTCACTTTCCTTTGAGCTTAAGATTCTGTCTGGTTTTCTTGTTTATGCTTTTTGAGAACGTTTGTCTGCTCTTAGGTAATTAATTAAATATAAGAAGTTTTGAAATGATATTCTACACTGTCTCACTGAGACACTGAGATTCCAAGCAGGGAGTTCAGACTCTTGTTGCTGGTGTGCAGTGAAAATCCCTCTACTCTACCTGGGTGATACATATTTTAAAAAATTCAAAAGCGTAGTCAGTCTAAGCATTGGTAGATGGAGAAATCTGTATTCTCCTGTCGGCTGTCTACGAATAGGTTCTATAACAAACGAACGATATGAGAGCGTAGCAGGCAGGCCAGAGTACTATATAAAACTCCTGAGAATTAGTGCATCACTCTTAATGAAGACATCTCACTCCTCTCCACGGCATTCTGCACTTCAAGGAGTTTTGTTGGGGACTGAAGATCAGGATAAAAATTCCAAATTCTAAATTGCCTATCTGTGTACAGTGATCTGTAATTTCAATCTTTGTTGAATTGTGAAGTGTCATGGATAAAGAAAGAGGCAATCAGAAATCGGGTTTTACTTTCTCTCTCTCGCTCCCTCTCTCTCAGTATTTTTGCCTTGTAATTTTCTATCATGCACTTCATATCTGTGTCTTAATCCTTTTCTTTCTTAAGCAACCTTTATCCCCTTACACACACTCTCCATTTTTCAATGCCTTTTCCCACGCCTCCGTCTCCTCAGTAAAGTCGATTATTGCTATCAGCAGGGGAACGAGGCAGTTCTGGAGAAATAGGCGCTCAAAGTTTGCTTCCTTTATTACAGACATCAAAACACATCATTGAAACACTTCAAGATGAGTTCAATCCTGAACCGCAATAAAAAGTTATTAAAAATTCAACACACAGATCTCGAGGAGTGACGTCTGTGAAAATCGAAAAGAAATTTTGCAGCAGCAATTTAACAAACTGCAAATCTTAAGGATGTGTTTAGTGGTAGCATTTGTTTGTTTAATCTGCAAACAAGAACTCTCTTTCACACTCTGGTTTACATGTATTAGTATAAAACTTTTGATCAAATCTAGACAAATAAATTAATGTGTTAAGAGATGGAGGTTTAGTGGTTAGAGAACTGGGCTTGTTGAAAGGTTGCCGGTTCGATTGCGAGAGTCAACAGGTCATGACTAAAGTGCCCTTAACCAAGGCACCAAACCCCAAACTGCTCCCCTGGCACCGTAGTTAGGGCTGCCCACCACGTTGGGTGCATATGCCCACTGCTACCCCCTAATGTGTTTCAATAATGTGTCCAAATGTGTGTTTTGCTGCACAGATTGGGTAAAATGCCGAGTATATAATCCCTGTATTCCTAGTATGAAAAAAGCACAGTGCTGTCTTTAAAAAATCTATCAAATAAAAAAAAACATTTTTCTGCTGCTGGATATTAAACAAAACACAGTAACATTCAAGCTGATAGTGATGTTTGCTAAAATAAAATAAATTGTGCAATTTGTGTGTTTTTAGTGGCTGTTTTTTGTGTTTATGTGTGATTTTTTTACTCTAGGGAAGTAAAAACAACAGTTTTTTCAGGGATGTTAGACTTCTATATATTCATGCCAGTTATAAAAGTCCAAAAAAGCTATAATATGTTGTTGTTTTTCTCTCATGATGTCAAGATAACAAAACACACACTCTGCTTCTGTTCTGCACATCGTCACTTATTTTTCTCATGATCTTAAGCTAACAGACGTGATTTTTTTTTAACAGACGAGTCTGTTTTAGAAATTTATTTCCTCTTGTGTCAGTCCCTCGTCAAAGTAAAAACGAGTGCTGACATTTATGGTGTCATTGATTTCCAGAACAAAGAGAATGTTTTTGTTATATTAGGATCACGAGATAAAAAGAAGCAACACAGATCAACTTTAGTTTTGTTGTTATAGCGCCCTCTGGTGGACTGCCTGGAAAACGCAAAAGGAAAAAAGATGAAAGAGGCCAAAATGAGCGTTAACACCAGTACTAGTTCATGTGTTTTACTAATAACACACAGAACATGTCAACATTTATCTGTCCTTCATTACACCACTTCCTACATCATCATGAATACTTGTTTATGATGTTCGTACAACTAAAAATGCTTCAAATGTGAATTTAATTTAATATGATCAGATTTTTTTTCTCTTGTGGAAAATGGATCTGGCCAGACCTACATAAATTAGTCACGTAAATTGAATGTAGCTTTTCCACTGACATCTCCAAAGTCTGACACGGCCAATTTAATGACTTAACAAAAATAACAAGACTGTCTTTACGTCAGAAGACAAATGAGAACATTAAATCCAGAAAGCAAAAATGTAGCTAAATGAATATTTAATGCATTTATAAACAAATAACTCTTGAGAGTTATTTCAAAATCATGAACTCTGTTCTTTTTAACTTACTTAGAACTTAGTAGAACTGTGAACCTTACAGCTAAAGTAAACCTTTACAGTAGAACTGTGAAGTGACCAAAATATAATAACAATAATTAGCAAAAATTACTATACAACTACAACTATAAAAAATCAAGAATAAACCTGAGAAATGTTCACAGTTTTGCCATAAACTTTCAATATAATTCGGTCACTTCGTAGTTATACTGTAAAAGTTCTAATAGTTTTTGTAATTTTTTTTTTAAAGTATTAATTGACAAAATATTTAAATCTGGAATTATTCTATGCATTGCACTGTTGAATACAAATCTATAGGCTACCTTATGAAAATAAGCTTTTATGTCATATTGTACAGTTTAACTTTTAGGCTGTTTTGTGTCTGATAGTGATATGATATGTCAGTTATCTTTGAAATATGATTTAGCAAAGCATTTATGTGCATAATCAGGTGCACAGTACAAATTTTCTAATAACATTACAAATAATAATTTGAGAAAATATATTATATGAATAATTATATTAATACCTTACAACGAAATGGTAGTAAACCCCTTCAGTGTGCATCATAACGGAGGAAAATTTATGTAATGTCAGAATTGCACCACTAGAGGTCAGCATTTATACAACATCAAATGCGAGTTAAACGTTTCACATATACGAAACATCTGTCTATTTTTGTATTTTTACAGCTGTTCGTTTTTTCTTTAAAAGCTACAGACTGCTTCTTCAGATGTGCACTGTAAAGCAGCCCAAATCAGCCTGTTTCACTGCTCGTTTATTGTTCACCATATGAGGTTTGCAGTGCTTTATGGATCAAACCATCTAATGTTGGTGAAAGAATGAATTGTAAATTGACCTTTAACCTTTAAAGACAGCTATATTATCTCAAACTAACATCTTAGAAAGAACCAAAAGAGGAAACGTTTCCATGCCTTAAAGTTCAACACAAAAAGTGGTAAAGACCCCGCTGTTTAACGTGGTATTACAAACAACTGTGCTTTTCAATAATAACCATTTATTAACTATGTAATACAATAAAAAGTATAAAAAGTTTTAAAATGTTTGTGACTGGTTTGTCTTTATATAAGAACTAGCTAGCAATAATACATCTACTAAGCAGTATTTGGTGCTAATACTGAAAATTACTAGCTAAACAAACTAATATCTGTAGTTCGAACCCGTGTGTGCATGCTGATTCTCAACTGTCAGCGCCTGCAGCACAACAGCTGGCAGCTGCACAAGGAGTAAATACATGTAGAAAGGTGTTTGCTCTAAATTCCTAGCATGATTTTGTCTTCCAGACATTGTACAGACATAATTTGTTCAACTTGATCATATACTAGTTTAACAATCCATCTAATGGAATTCTGTTTTTATGTTACTGTTAGTAAACATTATTTATGTCATTAATTAATCTAAGCCTGAAAATTCACAATTAAACTGAACCTAAATTCTTAAAGTCTGGTACATTCTGGAATCGGATACATTCTGGAATTACTGGGTATCAAGTTCAACATCTTGCACTGAAAGCTGGTAGACTAAAAGTACAGCACACTCATTCATACTGACACCTATCAATAAGAATTTAGGAGTAGTAATGAATGCAGATATATTAGATCAGAACATGTGCAGAATCGGACAGGACCAAGAAATATACTCTCTGTTCGTTCTCTTCTCACACAGTGGAGGCATAAAGCCATAGATCTTGCTTAATACCGAACAGCATGTATTTATGTAAATTAGAAGTCACAAATAGCCCTACAGGTACAATAAGATCACGACAAAGTTTGTGTAGACAATAAGAAAAGATTGGAGTGTCAAAAATGACTAAAACATTTATCGATTGGTTGTTGAACTAGATATCAGCTGAATTAAGTAAAAAATTTATATCGTTATCGATATCTCTAACTGTTTAGTAGCTGCTAAATGCTCGATCCTGACCTGTTGTAGATGACAAGTACTGCATTGTTATATCTTGGACCAGTGACAGGTTGTCTGGGGAGGCTGGGGGTGGAGGAGCCCTTCTTTTTATGCTTTTTAGAGAAGACTCAGAAGACAAACTTCGACTCAGCACTCTTCTGACCTTTAAAAAACAAAGATACACAAAATATTATCTGCAAACATTAAATACATTCTTATTCAAACTATAACTTTAAATATTTTTTCTTTGTGCAAAAAATAATTGATTCAGGAAAAAAGTTTCTATAGCTGAAGGTTTGTTTAGGTAAATGTAAAGCTTAACGAAAGGCTAAAATAAGCAAGGCATACCTGGTTGCCATCAGATTGACTGGCTGTTTGAGCGTCGCCGTGCTGATGGTTAAGGTCAGGGGGCCTCATGTTAGGGGGCAGAGGGGCCCGTTTCTTCTTCGGCATGTCTGCAGGCATAGTATTGGAATCGTACGGAGGGGAATGCATGTTTATACCACTCATGCTCATCGGCCTGGCTTTCCTGTTGATGGGCGAACCTGGTGCGCTCACTGTAGAAGCCTTTAGAAAACAGAACATTATTCTTCACCTTCACACAGAAATCAGCCAATCACACGTCCAGACATTTGAATGGCAGGTGCACTTTTGACATTTAGCCAGTCCACAGTCAACCCGATTTCACATTTTAGATTTGTGTACAAGGACAAACATGACCACTGACCAATGAAACATCTCCGGACTTGCCCATGCAAAGTTTAAAGAGCACCCAAAACAAACATTTACTCTTTCAGCCATGAACTCTCTGCAGGAGCAAACAAATTAGCTTTGACTGTGACTTTCAAAACGCTGTAAAATGCTTTCTCTTTCGTCTTCATTTTCAGTAGCAATTGATGTGGTCAAACACACCAAACATGATAACTACCCTAAATGGACTAAACGACTAAGTACTCTGGCACTAAATTGTCAGTTAATACAATTGCAAACATGAGCAGTGAATCAGTTATTGAAAGCACATTATATACTTTCAATTTTGCAATCCTAGGCTTTGCCCTACTGAACATCGAGAGAGGCTTTGTTGACAAACATCAGTGACCCTCCATAAAAAAACATTTTTTTTATCAAATGTGCACAAATTCCCACATGTATGCTAGAAGTCTGACTATAATTTATTCATTCATTTATTGAGTGTTTCATGTCAGGTTTTAAGTATTAAAAGGGTTTTTAACATGGGGCAGCCGAGACCTGGTGGTTAGAGAATTGAGCATGTGATCAGAACTCAACAGATCGTGATTAAACTTCCTTTGACCAAGACATTTAAACCATGAATGTCCTGGGCGCCGTGGCAAGAGCTGCCCACCGCTTTAGCCAGCTAAGACTTCTGATTCAAAAAAATGTGTGGTTTGGTGTCTGATAATCAAAATGCAATAATTCCTGGTAGAAATCTTGCTGCTTGCACCTGGAGAAATGTATAATACTATAATACTACTTATCCTAAATTTATTCATCAATTTCATTTACTAAAATCACTTGATGTCTTAAATGTAACCTGTATAATAGATAAATGAATGGCTGCATGATGGACTTTTTGGACTAAATTCTTATAATGAACAGAAAACCATTTGGAATTTAACCTACAGTCGACAGCAGTGTCAAAATGACTAAAAGTTTTTTTGTTGTGTTTAAATCTGACATCATATCGTACTGAAGTACAGCAACACCCACCCGTTCCAGTTTCTTCTTACTCCCTCGTTTAAACATGCCAAAGAGTCCTTTATTTTCTTTTTCTTTCTGGAGTTTGTCCTTGCTGGGTTGAAGAATATCTGTTGGCCAAACACACAAGGTGTCAGTCTCTGTTTTGGAAATATTCACTAACAGTAGAAATCAGGGCTACACAACGATACTGTTCCCTATTATCTTTCCCCACTGCCCTCTAATGTTCTTTTTGTTGTTTAAGTGCTACACAGGCACATTTTAAAACATTTAAAAGCATCGTCTCTGGAACTGTGCAGTGAAACATTTAAAACACTAGTCCAAATGCTCTAACAGCTGATTAGCTGGACTGGAGTTTTATGACTATAATCATGAACTTGCATTGAATGATTAAGTTGATTCATTGTGCTCTGTGGATGGAATCATTCTTGAAGGTGTGTTCTACTCAATAGTACAAAAAGGTTTCATTATACTGATTACATGCTCATTAGGGATAACTGATCTTTGATGTAGAGTTTTATTTCCTTTTTAAGAGGGCAAGTGAGGTTCGGGTTATCTCTAACCATGCCAACAAAAAAATTACAAAAACAAATAGTCATGGATTTCAGCCTGTACCATTGTCTGCCTGTACCACAAGTGCATTGTATAGCAAAATGATCGCAATAATATACAGTTCTGTACATTTTTCTAGTTTTACCAGGTATGTGTATGTATTTCTATAAAAACAGTAGTGCAGTGTTCTCGAAACTAGAATACTGAATACATCAATATATTTATTGTTACCTGTAGGGGTTGGTGATGGAGGGGAGCCTGTTGGACTATTCACTGTTACAAAGATTAAAGAATAAACAGTTAATAAGATGCTGTGACTGTTAGCCACACTGTACAAATTCAATAGTACAAAAAGAACTGCCTGAATGTGTATTTTAGTTCTGCTATTCTTACCACGTGTGTCTCTGGCGTACAGCTCCCGGGGGCCGAGGTCACTGAGGCGGAGGTCATTGAGGCAGCAGTTGAGGTCCAGAGGTTCCTCTGAGTTTATGGTTCGTAGCAACACAGTATTCTGCACCTCAAATTCACATTTCTCACATATAGCAGGTAGCAACTCTCGCAAAGGAACATGTGGGTTCACTCGCAAAATCGTCTTCTGGGTCCTTTTATAATTTATTACCAGTCGTACTGTAGCCTGGGAGACAGACAGATGATCAGATAGAGAAATAAGAAGGAAATCTTTTTTTTATTTAGCTATTTTCTTGTGAAATTCTATACACTTAACATAATGTCATCGAACAAATATTATATACAGTATGAGAAACTTATTCATTTTCTTATATCACATATTTCCAAAATACAGACTTTTTTTTGAAGAGAAAACCATTTTGATGATTTTCATCTTTTAACTTGTCATTTTGAAATTCACTTTTATCAAAAGATAGAGAATTAAACCCATAACCCACACATGTCAAAAAAAGTAAAAAAAAAAAAAAAAAAACACTAAATGGAGATACATTTTTTATCAGACAGCAACGATATGCATAATTTCTTATAAGCAGTATGATTTTATTGTTCATTTGTTTATTGTCTGCACAGAGAAATCCCACACAGATCCAGAGAGAACATAACAAACTCCACACCAAAAGTATGCCACCAAGGAATCAAACAAAAATCCTTATTGCTGTAGGGTGGGTAAAATAAATTCTAAAAACTAAATGATGCTACTGTATGAGTAGGCAGATGCCAGCCAGGAACTGGTGTCAAAATGTAATAAATGAATGAACCTAATAATTAATAAATATTAACACGATTTTTATACGATAATATAATGTATTACTCAGCATCTGAGGAATGTTCATGATATAATATATCTCATATTTTATTATTGAGTTCCGATTACCTCAGGCACATGTGGTCCAGTCTTCTTACTCCTGTCCTCCAAGCCTTTTGGTTTGAGCAGAAGCTTCTCAGCCTCCAGCGCTCCAATAAGAGAGTTAGGCTTAAACTTAATGTGCTTTTTGTTGGCAGAGACCAGCTCGATGGTGTAGCCTGATGGGTTCAAGTGGTACTTTGCACACAACATCACCAGCAGGTCCATCACAGGCTCACTACACATACACACACACACACACACACACACACACACACACACACACACACACAGAGAGAGAGAGAGAGAGAGAGAGAGAGAGAGAGAGAGAGAGAGAGAGAGAGATTATAAATCTAATATTCTAATACATCCGATTCAGCAGTCCCCAAACTTTTTAGCACCAGGGAGCGAAAACCACACATTGGTGCCACCTAAAGATGGCAATAAGACAATAACACCAGACATAATAGTAATGGAATATTGTTTATTACAATTATTAGATTATTCAAGATTATTATTATTAAATTATCTTCCTGTCAGCAACATAGTGGTTGGCGGGCTTTAAATCCTCTACAGCTTCAAAATTCCTAAATATTTGATCACAATTATTCCAGATAACCATGAATACATTCAATTCAATTCAAGATTCAAAGATTTATTCTCATATGCACAATGAAAAAGCAGTTTTCCTTGTACAATGAAATTCTTACTTTGCTGCTCGTTGAGAATGCCTGATAAAAGTAAAGAAAAATACAATAACAAAAAAAGAATATACAGTAATAAAAATAAAGTGTTTCTACTCTCTGCTGTTAAACAGTATTTACATTTACATTCTGAAGGTGTTACAACCTCAGAAAGAGTATATTACATGAAATGTAATATACAATCTGCTTAGATCATTATGCTGTCAGATGTCATTTGACCATGTGTGTGATGCAGCTCTCCTCCAACTCAATTTTTGTTTAGAAAGTAAATTTATTAATTTAGAAAGTTAATTAATTAATTAATTTTAGAAAGTTATTTTATTTAGCCCAACGAGACTTCTGATTCCAGGAGTCAACAGGTCACAACTGAAGTGGCCATAAACAAGATACCTAACTACCCGCAATAACCGCAACCCAGGCACCAGAGAGAGGATTGCCTACCACATCGGGCATGTGCTGCCTCCTAGTTTCTGTTCATTAGTGTGCATAAATATTTCACGGCAGGAATATGGTTAAAAGCACACGAGTGAAAAAGTATTCTAAAAGTAACACTTCACACCTCACCACAGTTATTAACTTAATAAAAGATATGTAAAGACTGCAACACATACACTAAATTCATCCAGTACCAGGAGTACATACTGTATTTCTACTGCTAACAGAATTATAAACAAGTATTGCAATGTGATCATTTGCATGAGTTATAACATGGCAGTTGAAACAACCAAATGCTATGAAGCCTCAGGCATAAACCCAAATTCTGATGTTTTATTAATCTTACATAAATGCTTCTAAAATAAGCTGGTAGCTCAGACAAAATAATAATTTGAACACACCAAACATTATAACGTATCATTATTTGCCTCATAGAAATAAAGCTTGTAATAAAATTTTGCTGTTTAATAGATATTTAGACATAAAAGTGCAAGACTTTCTTTAAAGGAATGCTAAGCAGACTGCAAAAGATGAAGGAATGCTTTGCCGTCATGCAACATGCACAAGTGTGGAAAATCCTTTAGTGACAGAGAAGGTTATACACAACGATTTCCAACAGCTTCTGGCATGCCAAGATCAGACAGCTTTGGAAATCTGCGCCCACTACAGTCGAAAAAATTTCCAAAAATGGGTCTGAGAATGTTACACGATTACAGTGCAGACGAAGGACATTAATATTGAAATCATTTATAACAAACTTAGATTTTAATAGACTATTTTGTTTGCTTATAGTCGTTTCAATATTTTAAAGTTATCATCAGTTGTTGTGATTGCCAGTCCTGGCTCAACTATTAGCTGACAGAAATAAAAGTTTTACAGCAAATCTGGTACAAATATGTAAAATGCAGATCTAAAGAACTAACTTCCATTGAGTACAGACTCACAAAGGAACTCTACTTAAAGTTAAACTCGTTTTCATTTTCAATCTGAATCCCACTAAATCAGAAAGCTGCACCGCCCAAATGAACGAGTGAAGCTACAATTTCAGCTGCTTCCACAGTGATGTAATGCACTTATGACATTAACAACCTGGCCTTAAACACATATGTCCTTTAAATCAAAGTCCAGATTACATCACCCCAAATTAGAGGGTTCGACAACGAAAACACACAACAACACACACACACACTCAACATGTTTCAGTTTTATTGTTTTTCGTTAAGCATATTAATGAGCTATTACAGTTTGCCATGAAATATAAGTGTCAAGTTTACACATAACAGTCGGTTGTGTCCGGAACCTCACGGGCAGCTGGGTGTAGTTTGAGAAAGATATTTGGCTAAGTGCTGATGAATAAGATTTTGTGTGAGATTGTAATTAACTAAATTCAGTGCTGTGAAAGATCGTACTTCTAATACTCACCCACTGTCTTATTCTAGTAAGACTAGTTATTTACCTAAAGCATATTGAGAAGCAGTAAACTAATGGTTCTTTCTAATGACTGTAATTTCAATTCAACCTCAATATAGTAGACAGTACTTTTTTATTTTTTATTATAATTGATTTTATTATATTGTTTTGTTTCCGTAAATGGTTTGTATATATCTGTTATTTCTAGGGCTGTCCACAACCAAGGATTTTTCTGGTCGACCAGAGGTCGTCATTGACTCCAACTAATCGACTAATAGTCGACTAAAAATACCATTTAGACCGGGATACACATTTGTGAAGTTTTACCTTTAA
>JAOUQU010025478.1:0-17933 GCA_028566735.1 Ammoglanis amapaensis | reverse complement strand
GCACGCACGCACGCACACACGCACACACACACACACACACACACACACACACACACACACACACACACACAGTGTGTAAGATGCTGTGGAGTGAAGCTCCATTCCCGTTATTTCGGGAAGACGGTCGCTCCGCCCAGACACTGCCGAGAGAAAGAAAGAGTATTTCACTTTCATAGCCGGTCGTGTTTAAGCACGACGAGCCTCCGCAGTCAGACGAAGCTTTATTTTAAACACAGAAGTGGTTAAAGCTTTTTTTTTTTAAACGAAGTTATAAAGTGGACGCGAGTGCCGTTATTGTAAACAACATGGCGAGTGAGTCGAGGACACAGCGGTAGCGGAATCGCTCTCTGTTGTCACCAAACTACAACACAAGTGTCCAACTGAACGGATATTTTGTTTGCCACCATGGATACCGAGAAGTCACGTTTCTAAGCCAGATGTTCCTAAGAACAGCTGGTCCCGCAAGATGAAGAGTGTGTGCTTTCTATTTAAACCGACTGGACCACTGGTGTATGAGCTGGGCACTTAGGCTTAATAGATGGGTTTTCCTGATCAGACTGGTGCTCCAGACCAAGTCTGTCTTTGGACACTTGAGAATGTCCAGGTACGTCAAACATTCTTCATGAGGACCTACTTCAAGTTCACATGATGGTAGACACCTGGGCGCATCCATCATTCAAGCAATACAAGCTGATCCGAACCTGTCTGTGTCTATAGAAGTCATCAGGGTTTGATCATATCATGGCATTTGGTTGCAGAAGAGCCTGGTCAAGCGTGCTCATTGGGGTTGTCCTTGGGTTTACCGTTGCCTCCTGGCTGCTCGTCCCCTGGGTCACCGAGCTCGGTGGCAAAACCAGAAAGTCGTCCCTATGCCCACCATACAGCTTTGGTAGAGTTGAAAAAACGCACCGGATCTCCACACCCAGCAATAACTGGCACGCAAGCCAGATCAGACCTCAATCCAGCCATGAAGACCAGACAAGCTTTGAAGAAAGTTCAGACCAGATGAGCCGACCAAAACGCTTCCTGTATGTAGGAGTCATGACCGCCAAGAAGTATCTGGACTCAAGGGCGATGGCCGCCTACAAGACCTGGACATCCAGCATCCCGGGAAAGGTGGAGTTCTTTTCAAGTCAGGGATCTGACACTGTGACCCTTTCAGGGCCGCTGCCCATGGTGTCGCTGCCAGGAGTGGACGACTCGTATCCTCCTCAGAAAAAGTCTTTTATGATGCTTAAGTACATGCACGACCACTACCTGGACAAGTTCGAGTGGTTCATGAGGGCGGATGACGATGTTTACATTCAAGGTGATGGAGCCAAACAAAGATTCTTGGAAATTGCATATTCTTGGGCATTTGTGCCAGGCGTGCGCCACTTTCTTCCCAAAGCTTTTAGTAAATGTTTGCTTTGATTATTTTATGCTCACTGATACAAGCTGCTTATTTACTTATCGTTTTAATTGCTGGTGAGCTGTACATCAATGTCTGAACGAGTGTACAGATTATTAAACTTTTAGAGGAAATTGTGTACTGTAGCCAAGATTACATTTACATAACTGGACATTTATTGACTGTCAGGATTAATTTAAGTGTTATCACATCTTAAATGATCAGTAAGCAAATCAGATTTTTTTACTTTGTGTAGACATTTTTGCTCATGGTGGCTTGATTACTGCAGGTGTTGTAAAGCTCCAGAATCTTGTGCTGTTTGTGCAGGATTGTTCGGATTCTTGTGGATTCGGTTTGCTTATTTTTGGCCGAACCACGTCTAGACGACTGACTGGCTGGGGAATGGAACTCTGGATGATGTTTGTGGCACAAAAACACAAAGAAGTAGACCGAAACACTCTAGGGAAACTCCCACCAGTCAGACGGCGACTCTGTGGCAGTGGCACTTTGTATTTAAAAGTTCACTGTGTAATTTTTGTGGATGTCTGGTAGGAATTACAAATATAATATACCCTGCAAGTTGGGTGGAATGTTGGCATGGATGGTAGAGTGGGTGCTGCACAGCAGCAACTGTCAGAGAGTCAGGGGCTTTATTGTCATTCCAGATCCATACAAGTACATATTGAATTGAAACAACATTCTTCCAGGGAAATAAAGTATTTCCTATTTTCTTTTATTTAAATAAATCAGTGTCGTTCTATCTGAGCTGGTCACAAAATTTTGTAAATAGTAATGAATTCATATTTTGTGTTAATAAAAATATTACTGCTGTGTAAAGTAAATACTGATTCATCTTAAAAGATTGACCGGTTGTTGTTGAATCGTTACATCCTTAACCAATTAAGTTGGACATATCTGTTATAATAGAAAAAAAATATTGGATGTAGGTGTATGGAATAGAAATGGCAGCTAAATTCACTTGACAAAACATGGCAAGTCTAGATGTAATATATTTTGTATGCTCTTTTAATATAATTGTTTTTTATTCATACTTTTCACACTATTCTTTTTGTGTTAGGGGAAAAGTTGGAGCTTTTTCTGCGCTCGCTTAACAGCAGCAAGCCACATTACCTGGGTCAAACAGGTCTGGGTACCACAGAGGAGCTGGGCAAACTGGCACTGGAGCCTGGTGAGAACTTTTGTATGGGAGGCCCCGGCATGATCTTCAGCCGTGAGGTACTGCGCTCCATGGTTCCTCACATAGGAACGTGTCTGAGCGAGATGTACACCACACACGAGGATGTGGAGGTCGGCCGCTGCGTCCGTCGCTTCGGGGGAACCCAGTGTGTCTGGTCTTATGAGGTAAGTCATGAGCCGCAGCTTGATTGTGATATATGTTTTTGTTACACTGAGCCTTGAAGATCACATTTATTAAGTATGCTTCGGATTTTAGGAAACGGGCGAATGCCTAAAAATATGATTGAACGGAGCTTAGCCAAAAATGCATCTCTCACAAAGGATGCTGACTTTATATCAGAGTCGGTGTAATATTGTAACTCTGGAGAATAAAGTGATCCATCACGCTTTTGAAATGCCTTGTACCCTAAAGTATGATGTGTTGCTATACAGATTCTTTGGTGCATTGATCATTTGGAGGCCTTTGTTGACACATTCGCACTTGGAACTGCGTCACCCATCCTAGTGGCGAGTGTAGACTCTCTGAGCTGGTGTGCTAGTGGAAAATCCCACAGCTCCACCTTGGTACATTTGGATTATTGTTTGACTAATCGTTGGTGCAGTTTTGGTACTTCGTTTGTTAATTAATTGATTTTTGCTGGTTGATGTTGTTATTTGTATTATAGTGTTCATTACGATGAACCCGAATATCAGAATATGAATACAAACATGATATGGCATTCTGTAAGATTATAAGAGTCGTAATACACCGTAGCGTTTCTAGAAACCCGTCAAATCGTTGATAATGAGAGTTGATAATATGATTATTTGAACACATAGCTGCTCCTCTTTTGAACACTTAAAGTTTGTAGGAGTTGAAAACATAAATTATACTAATGGGTAATTTTTACTGACTCGAGGCGTGTTTATTTTAGCGGTGCGTATAATTTCCCTTCGGTTAACAAAAACGCCTTTCACGGTCTGCAGAAGTTCATATACATATTGATTAAAGTTGACTCCTCTCAGTTTCCTCTAGGCTGGAGTCGGGTTCAACTCTCACCGGTATCACACTCGCACTTTTTGTGAATGCTGATGAGGTTCTGGCACACTCAACAATAATGAGAGGATGAAAGGCAGGTGTGATGTTTAATTCATTACCTGATGTGTGGTGTTGCCACATTTATTTTTTTGGTTGTTGTTTTGGTTGTTAAATTCTGGAAAATGGAAATCGATTTGTTTTCTTGAGCTTTTATTTAACTGGAAAGGTTCTAAAAAATTTAATATTTATCATAGTGTTAAAAAGAAATATATAAATTGATGCCAGAAATAGTTGACAGATGCATATTTTCAAATTATTTACTGATTAAAGATTTTAGTCCAGATTTAACACCATCTGATCACCACCTTTTTGTGGCTCAAATATGTTTCAAGAAGAAATATATAATAATTATGAGATGATGTGAAAGCTGTGACTACACACTCATCCAAATGACTATTTACTTGAGGAGCCGTTTGTGTGACGTGAGGGGCGAGATTTGGGGATTTTTTCTTGCTGTTCTAAATTCAACACCTTAAATAAGGATGTTGCTTGAACGTTGCTCGAACGTCAGTCCTTTGGCAGTCAGTGTTACACTCGCAATTCTAACGTGTGGCCTTATAATTGGAAGCAGCTGATTGGCAGATTGCCCGTCGCTGAGTGTGTCAGCAAGGTAACGTGCTTAATAAGAGCAAGATCCTACACCAACCTGACTGAACATTTAATGTGCGCACATAAATCAGAGGTTATAGCCATATCCAGTGGTCATAGTGCCTGTAATATATTTTAAACTTCCCAAATAAAACAAATAGAATTGGTCAGCAGATCAGCAAAAATCAAATCAAATCAAATTCAATTTTATTTGTCATTACACATATACAGATGTACAGTACACTACAATGTTTCTCTCTGCATATTCCAACTTGTCTGGAAGTTTGGGGTCAGAGCGTAGGGCCAGCCAACATACGGCACCCCTGGAGCAGACAGGGTTAAGGGTCTTGCTCAAGGACCCAACAGTAGCTGTGTAGCAGAGCCTTGAACCCCCAACCTTTGGGTTCCTAGCCCAACGCTCTACCCACTAGGCTACACTGTCCCTGCTGTTAAAAATAACAAAAGCTGTTAAAATAACAAGATTTTATTTAAAAAGCTTTTGCAGCTGACAGACTTTATATAGCGCCGCGGATTACCTTAGGCTGCTAGTTTTTGCTATTTTTTTTCAAGAATTTTTTGTCTGTTTTTCTAAACCCTAACCACGGCAGTCCATTCTGCTAGCATAAGGCTCTTAAACCAAGTTACATAATGAATCGTCACACTACAGAACAATGTACAAGCTCACACTGGCAGAAATAAGCAGCAATTCAATCCCAGAAAGTCCTACAAATCCCTGAGATCTCTTCTGATTTGCATGATCAAATAACTCATTTGTTCTGTCTTCATTTGTGTAATCACAATGTTTTATGCAGATGTTTGACCTACAGATACTTTAATAAAGTTCCAAAACAAATGTTCCAAAGCAAAATAAACGTAATAATTTTACAGAGCGCATTACTTTTACATTGACATCAATGAGCAGATTTCTAAACTATCATGACTGAATACAGTTTAAGAAAATAAGAGTTAGAGGCCCAACAGTGCCACCTTGGTGGTGGTCAGGTTTGAACCAGCAACCATCTGGTTACTTGTCAGGTGACTAATCTGTCATTAATTTTTTTCTTTTTGCTGACTGCTCCTCTCTGGATAAAAAAACTGAACATTTTTGCAAACTGAGACTTCCATCGATAATAAAGCAATACTGAAAAGTGATGACATGTCAGAACATGTTGCCATCATGGACGTTCATTAAAATAGGAAAGTTAGTTTTATATTAACATGAAAAAAACTCTTACGGGGAATGGTAATAGATCTCTGGTAATAGATTTGTCTTGCTGTCACTTCCAAATGGCAAAAGTCTGAAGGTGGGATGGTGAATCAAATCATATCTCATTTGCAAAAAGAGTTCTGCACGAGTTACACTGAATTTGATGATCCTTTACCTCCTAGTTCTTTTATTTGGGACACACACCCGACAGTATCGATCACGTTTGTGTAGATTTGGAGATTTGGACTGGGGTATGGCTGAGGTCGTGCTATGAAGCATCCCTAGAGATTCAGGTGAATCAATAAACAACATGAAAAGGACAAAGGTGATGATGATGACTTAAACAAAAGTCAATATTTAGGAGGGGTATCTGGATTGTTCTGAGATTCCTAACCATTTATGTGACTTCAAAGAGGAAATTTTAGATAATTTACACTATACTGGTGAATATAAGTTGTAAGCAGGAAGTTTCTTTACTGGTCTTTTTTATTCTATTGCATTTGGCAATATACAGGAAATGTTGTATACTAGTGGATTAAGACATATCTGTGGTTGTGTTTGAGTTTGTGACATTGTGTTGGAGTTCAGACAGAGTTTAGCCAACCTTCCACCAATCAATACTGGCCGAGCATATTAATAAAACTCAAACTGGATTTGATAAATCACCACTTGTCTTAATCTTATTAGATGTCAGCAGCTTTTCGAAGCAATATCATGTTGCCAAAATGCACAGACAAACTGATAGACTGACATTGAGCTGTTTTAATGGCTTCCAAGTCTTTTAGCACCGTTAAATAATGTTAAAAACATCATTTTCTACCAGCTGAGCATCTTCTCGTGTAAATCCTTCGCTGTAAAAGTCTGACCAGTGCGTATTACAGTTTAATTAAAGCTGTCAACAATTTTCTTCTGCTTTTAAGGTACGTCAGTTCCTTGCTGTTGATCTCTTTAATCCCGTCATGTCAAATAATGTGTTCTGTCATGTACACCCCCCAAAAGCAGGTTTTTTCTTCCACCCACTTTCTCTCTGGTGCTCTACACAAAGTGCAAATTTGGCCATCTGTCCTTCCATGGAAGCCAAAGCTATATGCCAGAATGATGACAGTTTTTTTTTACTCACTTGTCAAGCATTAAACGCCAGGGTCGTATTATTGTCTCCTTTTGGTTCGATTCCAGAGTTTAAGGCCAAATCTAAATTGTTTTTTAAATGACATAATACGACATTATTGACATTTTACAGATGAGCATGTTGTTCATAAATTATAGATCTTCAGGTATTTCTTAAGAATTGCAAAAACATACATTTTATGTTATGGTCATCTTCCTTTCTGATGCTTTGTTCCCAGTGGGGTACTATTTTAATGTCATCAGCAAAAAAAAATTTCAGTATTTCTCAGATGTGATCAAAAAGACCCGGGTCACCACACGCCACCTCTGAGACACGTCTGTTCCACATCCTCTCATCTTGTGTTCCTGCTCAGAGCCACATAACACACAGATTCAGGGAGTGAAACTCATGGTCTTTAAAATCGTTATCCACCCATTACTCAACAGGGATCATCCACCCCAACCTTCAGATCATGCTTCAGCTCCACATCAGCATAAAAGCGCTCACCCACACATGCATTTACTTAAACTAGCTCACTCGCTACACTCTGTTAGACTCCTGACAAACCGTCCAGTAGATGCTGTTTGGCATTTAGAAAAATGATAAACCAGTTGTCTATATTTATCTTCCAGCTGCTTTAGAAAGTAATCGTTTTCATAGTAATACGTAATAATATGTATTAATTAAGAGTACTTTTACTTGAGTACAATATTTTAGTATGCTTTCCAAGTCAGACATAAGCCTATAAGCACTTCAGAGAAGCTACTGTATGTATGTTATTGTAATATATCACCTTAAAGCAAGCAAATCTGTGTATGGGGTGATTCTGGGGTCCTATTGTCCCATCATGTAGGATGAGAAGGGTGAGAGAGGTTTTTTATATACTCAGACAAAAACAAAAACAGTCTGGTCAAAACGTGCCTTAAATATATGCCTCACTGCCCTGCACTTCATTCATTTGCCGATTAAACTTTCGCATTAACAGCAAATAACACGGCAAAAGCAAAGTCTTCCCCTTCAGCAGCTGTTTCCTATTTCATACTCCATTGTCCCTTCAGCGAGGTAAGAAAGAAGCTATTTTGTATAAATGTCACTCGCCCTTTATTAATCCACCGTGCTGAATCAGCCAGCAAGCGCGACAGCACTGGATGTGACTGGCTGTTTTTTTTTTTTGACAGGTCGTTAAAGCCTGCGCTATCATGCTGGATTTAAAATGCTGCGCCGCACTTAGTTGCAGTGAAGTGCCACGGAGATAAATAGTGCGTCCCCAGCCTTGAGCTTCAAGGATTCGCATCGAAGCCAAACTGGCATGTTGCCCAACGCTAAATCAAATCTCTTATCCCTCATCTAACTTCTTAAATGAGCCGGTGTGTCTGAACACTAACTCAACGTTTATCGCGACGTTTATTTATTGTCAGTGTCAGCTGTGGTTTCGATGGTCACACATATGAAGTTAGGATGTAACGATTCAATAAGAATCGATGCAGAATTGACTTAGTGGAGGAATTGATTCATATCGGTTCTTTTATGATGATTTAAAACAACAAGACACATCAAGAATAAAAGGACGTCGGTTGTTTATTAACATACTATAATGAATATAACGAATACTTTCTGACAATAAATAGTGGAAGGAAACTTTGTTAATTACAAATAATTTTTAATAACAAATACTTTAATTGCTCTGCCTAGCAATAGACGAGGTCTCATCAGTGTTGAACAACTTCGTGTTTGCTGTGATACGAACGATTCAGGTCACATGAGGTTGAGGTCACATGATCATCAAATCATGCTGCCGTCCATTGTCTGTCTTTCGAAGAATGAAGTTTCGTCATCAAAGTAGTTCATTTTAAATGTGAACTAGCGCAACATTGACATTGTTAGACAGTATTTTTTATGACATCGTTTTTTTTTACACAGGGTCAAACAGGACGAGCAAGATTTTTATGTTCCCATAAACGATTTTATAAAATGTGCTTTTCACCCCAGGATGTCCTTTTTCTTCTTCGTTGCATATCCTGCCAAGAAACCACTGCAGATTTTAGCTCGTCCTCAGAGATGACTTTACCCTGCACGATGATGCTCTCACATAGTCAACACCAAATCCATTTCTACAGCAAATCCTCTAGCCAACTGAACGTAACTCTTCAGCAAACTTACGTCCTATACTCAAAAGGACCAGGTCCAATCTGCTTTAATGCACTTTTATGACATTTATTTAGGGTGGCAAAAGTCATTTTGACTGCTGTGGTATTGTGACATAACAACTAGATTTGTATTAAAACCTCTCTCCTCTATTTTTGGCAACAAGATTAAAACAGCTCGTTTAGAATATATGTGAATCTGAAGTGAATAAAACTAGTAATATCACATCATGTGAGAGATTTAAAGCCCCTAAACCAATTTAAACTGAATCCACCACTGCTAATTACTTCTGCGTCAAATTGACAACATCGTGACGCAGAGCCCATGTGTAGACCACAAGCAACCCCCCTCGACGGGGCCCTCGTGTCACCTGACATCCCAAAATTTATCACTAGACGTTGAAACTGAGTACTGATGCACACCACAAGGGGGAGCGCGAAAGGCATCAAAACAATGGTGTGTGCAATGTAGTAAATAAGTATTTGCTCTTTGCATATGGCAAAGTTGGTTGCAATGGTTACGGTGTCTGATTTATGATCCAACATTTAGAAGCATTCATTGTTTAATATTGATCGGCTAAAATCTACAACGACCTTTCTCGCTCGTTTCTGAAACCAGAGGGTAAAAACAAACAGTGACAGAACTACCAGAAACTCGACGCCCTCTAGCAGTGTGGCAGTGAATTGCTTCAAGCTTCACATACGAGTTTAAGTAGATGCAGAGGAATAGGACCCTTTCACAGGACCCAGCAGTGGCAGATCTAGTCCATTATTTGAAATACAGAGGTGCCACTGGCATATTTATTTACATTTTGACCCAAATTGTTCTGGTTCAGTTTGGAAAAACAGGGGCCCAGTACACCTCAGCTGTGCCTGTGTGTGAACCGCACTGTTTGTGTATTCATCATGTTGGGAGAGGCGTATGATTTATGAAGCCGAGGCAGTTGGAGTGGGATATGCTAATGAAAGAGACTTTCTGTACTCTCCAACAGCAGAGCGCCTGTATGGCCTGTATTAACATTCGCTCACCTCAGCTCACCAAGCCTGGATGCTAATCAGGTTCAATAAATGCTGCTCACTTGCCTGTATTAGCACAACCGACACCGTGGAGTTAAAATGTGTTGTTGTTTTGGAAAGTATAGCTTCTGATATTACTAAGAACAAGGCAGCAACAATACACTCTGCACTTGACCCCGATCCATCCCAGTGCTTCAACTATCAGCCCCCTGAGTCTAGCCAATCGTCTGTTTGAAGAATTTTGATATTGTTGGAACTCTGGGCCTTTTTTAGAAGCAGGCTAGCTAAACTTAGCGCTGCAACATGTGTGCAACAGAATTGGTTGTACCGTGTTTGCCATTATTACCGCAAACAATGCAGTAACAAGGCACTCAGACGGAACACCAATCCATCACTTGGGCTGAATCATCACCGCCTGGACATTGTGCAGACTAAACAAGTACAAAGCCAATAAAATACAGTAACATCTAACCAGAAGTGATTACTAACGATTAGTTACAGTTAGCGTGCAAAGTGACCGGAGGAAGGACCAGAGAAATGAGGAGACAGAATTAAACGGGGTCATTTTACACCTCTTTTTAAATTGAGTCTACGGACTCAATTCTTAACATTAAAATATTTGTACTGATTTACTGAAAGTGGATGGAAGGTTTATTGATGGTTGATGGTTTATTTTGCATATTACTGTATGTCTCCTTTAATCAAATCAAATCAAGATTTATTTATCGCATACATCAGCCGCGACATGATGAAAAAGTTTTACACCAGCGTTAAAATAAAGTAATGATTTAAGAATGCAAACAATAATTACAATTTAGATAACCAATTTAAATACGCCAGTTTAAGTAAATAATTAAGAATGTAAACATGTAACTCGGGATGTAACTAAGTGACAAAGAAAGTAAACAATTAAGAATTTAAACAAATTAAGTACAAATTAAGTAATCGATTACGTATAAGAATGTAAGTAAGCATAAAGACAATAATTATGAAGCTAAACCTAAAGATAATAAGCAGATTAATTATATCTTTGTGGGTTTAAACTGATAATTGTGATTGTAAATATAAAGACAATTATAATCTTCAAAACAAAATGCTTTTTGGTTTTTTAGTGCTTTGACTTTTAGATTTAGGAGTCAATCTAGGAGAAATTTACCAAAGGGGCCAGTTCACCACTGGTCAATAGCACCACTGAAGATGGGAACTCATGAACCCAACAGTATTTGAGTGCCATTATTTTTACCATAATCTCAAGTTTTAAGATCTGACTGTATTGAAGGTTTTTAGTCATTATGCAAGCTGTCTTGAAAGACTCTCATCACTGTATTTATGAAAGTCTTTATTATCAACGTTGCTGTACCAGCAGTTAAACCTCCTGATATAAATAGACTGAAGTGGCAGCTGGAGTAATTGTACCATTATAGCATCAAACTGCTCCTGTTATTACATTCTGTAGTTTCTGAGCTTCTCCTGCTTCACTTTACAATTGCTTTACAGCTACTTGTGATATAATTTCATCTATACTGTACGTATACACATGTACGATGCGCTCGGAACTGCGGGTCAGAGTGCATGGTTAAGTATTGTAGAGCACCTGCAGAGCACCTCTCAAGCTGAGAATGAGGGTGACCTTACTCAGGAGGCCAACAGTGAATGCGTAGACTGCCACAATTGGACCCACTTGGGAACCACTGGCTAAACAATGACAGAATTTTACTTCAATAATCTTAATCGAGACATTTAATACTGATATACTATACGGTCAAGTCCCAGAGGAATCACAGCATGGACAGAGGCTAGAACTGGACTCAGTAAGGCCTTGTTGGGTTTTCACAGACAACTGTAGCCATGCTGACTGCAGTGCATCATACTTCCACTGGAAGGGGAACGAGGAAGGATCCAATGAGCGAGCCTGAGAAAATAAATCACACAGCCGACCGGGCTGCAAGAAATAGCCTAGTCGTTAAGTCACTGGTCTAGTAATCAGATGGGCGCTGGTTCAAGCCCTACTGCCTTCAGCTTGTTGTTTAAATTCTCAAATGCTCAGACTGTTTACATGCATCATAGACATCAGATCGATGCCATCATGACACAGAGCGCATACATCGGCATGATGAGGGGGGGGGCACTATAGCCATTAAAATAATGGACTGTGCACGCTTGTAGTTAAAGTATTCACTCTCCGCATATGGCAGTGCCTTGATTTTTATGATTGTTTTATTTATGATCCAACAGCATCATTTACAACATCAGAAACTCACTGCCTTCTAGTGTTGTGGCAGTGAATTACTTCGCGGTGCGGATGACCTCATGTAGAAGTACAAAATGAAAACAATGACATTGAGGCAACGACATTGTTTTGCGTAAAGCAGACGCAGAAGTATGAAATCAGTCTTACCTGTAATGTAAGTGAAATAAAGGCATTTGATGATTGCTGAAATAGTTGCTGTAAATATCATGTGAATGGTTATTACACATTAGACATCTTTAGTCATTTCGTACCGCATGGTGCTGGACCACGAGAAAGTTTTCTGTTAATTTTATGGTAAGATGCAAAGCTACTTATTCAGGGATTCTCTTCCCCCCTCCGGACACACACGTTTCTGAGATTAAACAGAACTAATCTGCAAAATGTTTTTATGGAACGTGTCCTTTAGTGCGACCCGAGAGGGAAGAGAAAAGTGTATGGTAATGACTTCAGCGCTTCTGCTTCCTAGATCTGAAGTCTGTTTGTGATTCAAGTCCTGAATGAGAACGAGGTCGATGTACAGAGAGCGCTGCTGCCACAGCGTTATTCAGACTAATACGTTGTGCCACAGATGCTTAGCACAGCTTCAGTGGAACGTACACAGCATCACCGAGCTGTCAGCACAGGCCAGGCTGACGGATAGATGCACCTTGTGTCCTTGGGACTGGGAAATTTGTAATTTGTGAGAATCTGAAAATAAGGAAACGCTGGCGCTGTCAAACAAATATTTTCTGCATAACTGGTGTTCAATACAACCGTTAGTGACAGGAACGGGACAGAAATTATCCTTCAGAGGGTGTCTACTGCCTACCTCGTCTTATTAGGCAGATTATTTAGACACGGTACAGTTTTTGCTCATTAACACTAACACAGTAATTCAGTTCAATTGTCCAGACATCAGTGAACTTAGACCTCGTGATGAGGACCTGATCCAGACTGCTTGTATTCAATTCTTCTCTGTTTAATTCCATTTTAAATTAGAACCATGGCACTTTGCTGGGGGTGGGGGTCTAATGAGCTGTGAAATAAAGAGATCAGGTTGTAATCAGTTGGCTTGTCTGAATATAGATGAGATAAGATTCTTTTATTGATCCCCATGAGGAAGAGAGAATAAAATTAGAATAAAAGTTATTTCAGATTGGTGAAATCTGAAAAAAAACCTGAAATGAATTGTAGACGGACAGAAGCATTTTAATGAAGATTTAAATACATATTTAATGAATGAAAGTCGACTTGTTTGTCTGTAGACAGCCGACTTTCTTTAACTGGATTGTTTAGCACAAGGTGAAGTATTAACATGCTGAATACCTCAATTAAAGCACGATCGGCCTCCCCGTGATTACTCACTTCATCTGCAGAAAAGAAGCCAGATGTCTTGCTTCCTTCAGACAGCATGAACGTTGGAACAGCAGGTCTAAAAGTTATGTAAAAACGACACTTTAAAACCCTCCAATAGCTTCTAGCTAATGTGGCTTATGTAAGAGTGTCTGCTATATCGGGTCGTGGGCGGATTATTAGCGCGGGTGCCTCGTTTTTTTTTCCAGAAGGCGCTCCTAAAAATGAATTTGAGCCAGTGTTAAAGTGATTATGAACGAGTGATAAAATCTGAGAGTCGAATGGAAAAACAGAAAGGATGGCCGCGACGCCGCATTCCCAGTGGACCCCTGAAAAGCAATAAGTAGCTCAATAAGTCCAAATGATATTGCTTCACAAGAATGACATACAATTACAGATTAATAGAAAACCACGCCGAGATATCAGTTCCTACAAAAAAGAAATATCAATATAGCTGCAAACTTTAGTAAAGCCATGGTAGGAATACAAAATTACTTCACAGACGGGAGTCGGTGTGTGTGTGTGTATATGTTTATATGTGTGTGTTGGGTAGGATTGTACTTGCTCCTGGGGACAACTGAAACGATGCCAGCAATGAGTTTTTTCAGTAGCTCAGTGGAAATAAACCGCTGCTGATATCTGAGAGCTGCAGAGCTTTAACACGTGAGAGTTCAGGGGTACTTGGGTATGAAAAAACCTAAGCATACACAAAATACAATCCATCGGCATGTCTGGATTGTTTTATTTTCGGAATAATCGCATCTGTTTTGACTACAGTTGGAATAATATCACCATGCTAACAAATTCTATTCCTGAATCGATTTATAGTGCGATATATCTTTACATCAGTAATAGAAGCGGAATGATCAATATAGTCCAATCCTAAAGATTTTAATGTGCAGCTTCTGGAACTGTGTTTTAAAATTTGTTTTATATTTGCTGTGTAAAGATTATGGACCGTTAATGCACTCGAATTTTTTTTTTTTACGTCGCCTCCACCATGAATGCTTGTGAGAACATGATTTGTTGTGATGCATGAAATGGTCATTTCCCTCAGATACAGTGGACTGGGTTCAATCAGACTTCATTTCTGGAGGTCTGATGACCTTTGTCGTCTCTTCTGGCTGGCGGTGGTGCAGCCGTGAAGCTAGTGAACCAGTTCTTGAAGCTTTAATAGATTTGCCCTTTTTTGACACCATACAATTCTTCTGGGTGCAGGTGAGAAATCTAAACTAATGGTCTGTGGTATTGGAGTTTCTCCCGGTCCAGACATCGTTGCCTGCAGTGATTGATGTTAGTCTTGTTCCTGAGTCGATCCTTATTTAGGAGGAAATGTTATTTTGTTTTGCCCTTTTGATCGCAAAGGGTTCAGTTAAGCATCCTATAAGGGTCGAAACCTACAGTCTCTATTGAACACCACACAGTTTGAACAAAAATAGAATTTTTGACATGCTATCAATCCCACCCCACTGTAGTTATAACACAGTAATACCCCGAAACAGTAAAAAATATTATACGATAAAATATTGTCCAGTTTTACGGGGAAACTTTAGGTACCAGGAAGGTACAAGGTGTCGCAGCCCCGAATAGCATAAATCTGAGCGAAACTGTTCGCAGTTTATGTAACTAGAATTAGGAGTGTCCACATACATCTAGCTGTTCATTTTTATTCAGTCAAACTGACAGTTTAACAATCCAGTGCCGCTCACGCTTCAAGCGTTACTCCAGAACGTCGTCTTGTAAAATTAAAGGACTGATTTGCATGCCGTGCCAGAGAGAAAAGCGAGGGAATTACAGAGACGGCGATGGATGGGCAACACAAGCTGAGGGGGTGGCATAGTGATGAGACAATTTGTATCTATTTGAAGTCCTAATTTGACCCTACGTCAGAAGGAGCGAGGAGAGTGCGTAATAAAGAATTATACAGTGACTTAAATTACACATAATAATATTGGTCGCGACCACTTAACCGTTTTTATTGCGTTGTCTTAACAACTGAGCGGCTCGACCGAAAGAGCTGATCCCATCACCTATAAGGGTGAAAGGCTGCAGTAAATACATGTGTCATTTTATTCAATTAGAATTCTTATTCTAGTTAATAGGTTAAATAAACATGGCTCATTTTGGGCAAATGCAAACCCAGAACTGAAATTTGAAAATGTTTTTTTCTCTCCCCCCCCCCCCTGTGATGCGCTAGCTCGCAGAAGCATTACAAATACATACCCCTTATATAACTCCCAGTTTGATCCAGTTACCAAATCAAACCTCACATTCTCAGCTCCTGATGCCCGATTCGATCTGTAACAGTTAAACATCCGACTTTATTTTTTACTTCATAAGTCGTGTGTCTTAATCTACAATTTTAAACAAACAAATAAATTAAAATATTAAATAATAAAGACGCTTTACCTATCTGACAATTTGGGATTTCATTTAGCTGTGGCCTTAATGATCAGCTGAATAAATCAAACCATCCTGCACCTGACGTGAAAAGCAATGATTAGAACACAGATATTTTTAGAATCAATTTTATTCTGTTTTTAATTAGTAGATAGAATCAATGAACACATTTAAATTACTTTCTTTTCGGGCCATCACATTAATCTCAGACACACCAAAGTTTCTCATTTTTCTTCGTCATGTTCTGTACAGCTTTTTACAAAATTCTCCAAACCTCTTCTCTTCCAAATTTATCCCTAACCATATCCTCCATTCATGACATGATACGTTACCCATTACACAAGATTTATTATTTTACTCATATATCTCGAGTCGATATTGCTACCCACTTAGCCACTTAGCATCAGCAGTACCAGCCAATTCATCTTCTGTTTTCTTTGTTTCAAACCCCCCCTCCCCTCCCCCATCTTCAGAATCCACTTGTGGCACCTCTCGAATGGTTCTTAAATGGAACTCGGTTACTCTGGCTGCCCCAGAAGTTTGGCTAATGTACGTCGTTCTGGGAGCGCTTATGCTTTCAAGCGATTCGTTCCCTGGTAAACCGGAGCTGAAAATGCTTTTAGAAGCACCAACGTACAAGCGAGCCTTTCCCGAATAATCAACTGTGTCCAGTTATGCTCCAGTAACCTAAGCCGTCTTTTTAAAGCGAAAGCTGATTAAGGAACAGTGGCTAAGCCTGAACAATACACAGCAACGTTCAACAAGCAGGTCGTGTCTAATTCATCCTGCACCATCTTCTATTAATTTTACTTTTAAATCCAGACCATCCTTAATACCCTCCTTATAAGCACATAATCTGTGGTACTTTTTTTATTTCTCTGTCTGCTTTCTGAGTGATTCTGTCCTGGGTGCAATGAAATTCAATTCTGTGCTCTCCCAAGAAAAAGATTGTCAGCATTGTTCAGTGTAATTGTCTTTTTTATATCATATAGTATTGAAAATTGTTTCAGAATTTTAACAAGGAGCTCTTCTCACTGCCTTTGGGATTCAGAGAAGGAGCTGGATTCTTTTAGACCTTTTATTTCTTAATTAAGTAAATAAAATTGATATCGCACTCAGCAGTCTATTATGCTTGCTCACCTGGACACTGGAGTCTGTCTCTGCTACGGTATTGAACTACTGGCCAGATCAATGTAGATGTTTAGACTATTTCAGTACCAGACCTTCCTCAATACTGATCAGTCAGAACACATTTTACATAAATGATACCATCTTTTTATAATAACTGCTAATGCAAGGTGGATGGAACCCAATTTATATACTGTGTACATAAAAATATGGATAGTACAATAAAATGTATACACTACCACTGACTACTTAATGTACAATGCACAATGTACATAGCTTGTACTTTTTCATTTCTTAATTGATCGGACTCTTGGTACCTTTTTTACTTCCAGTGTAGACATCACGTTAAGAATTTCATTGAACAGTGAAACAAGCTTGCATACAACAATAAAGCTTTGAATCGTGAATCTGTAGAACCACATGAATAGTCGTGTTTGCTCTCTGAACCCTGTCCCACGCCCCTCCATCAGCTTTGGTAGTCACTGCGGTCAGTATGGATTCTACCAGGACCATTTTTTCGTCACTCCCAGCCCATGTAGCTGCTGTCAGTGCTGAACACACTGTAAAGAATAAATCCTTACAATTTACGATGAACCATTATCAGATTTTTTTGTCAGGCGTTCGTGGTAACAGATTCGACTGCAGTAGGACATGCAGTAAGAGAAAAAGGATTTCAGTGCACCCCGCGGGTCATGAAACAGCACGACAGCAAATGAAGTCTATACGCGCCTGTTAATGGAACTGTGTGATCGCCTCGGACCAAAAAACTCCAACTCAGTTGCTTCACTACACACTTGCACATTTTTCAAGAATTCCGTACAGCAGCATTTTGCAACTGGTTTTGTTCTCTTCATTACTATTATTATCGTTTTATTTTGGGTTCTGACACAACCTTTTTATTTATTTGGGCTTTTTACCGCCACTCAAACTCAAAAGGGGAGTCGGATTTCGACACAACACCAGAACGAGTGCCATTCACGCTTAATACAGTTACAATCGGTTCTCTTTATCTTTACATCTTCTAATCATTCAGTGATTTTTGTGCTTTATTTTAATAATAAAATCCTCCATCATGGTTCTAAAGAAGATTCAG
>JAOUQU010025373.1:0-17938 GCA_028566735.1 Ammoglanis amapaensis | reverse complement strand
TTAGTCGACTACTAGTCGATTAGTTGGAGTAAATGACGACCACTAGTCGACCAACAAAATCCTTGGTTGTGGACAGCTCTAATATATATATATATATATACATACATACATACATACATACATACATACAGAGAGAGAGAGAGAGAGAGAGAGAGAGAGAGAGAGAGAGAGAGAGAGAGAGAGAGGTACACTTTTACCGTTTCTTGCGGGCTCTTTGCCTTTTAAATAAGTTGTGGGCACTGCTGTAAACAATGAGCTATGAAAACATACAGCTCAGTACTGTACACCACCATCCTGATGAGATGTCGAGTGATTATAAGAGGGGGTATAAGAAATACACCCAGAACTTGCAAGCAGATGAAGCAGTGAATTTCACAGCACTACCCCGAAGAGCGTAAAATGTCTTTTTAATAGCAGTGAAAGTCAAGCTGAAGGGTTGACCTTTAAATAATCGTTGGTAAGTGAAGATGGGTGATAGAAATATGAAGAGGGAATAAGAATGGCAACAATTCTTGCTTTAGTTGACTCTTCTGTTATCGTTTACTGTGCTAGGAGGCAATTGTCGGTGCTGGAACAAACTTGTTAATCAAAATTGGTCTTTTTTTTCTAATTTATAAAAGACAACTATAGCTAGAATGATGGCAGCATGATGTTTCAGCACTGTCAGGTAGCACTGTCACCTCAAAACAAGAAGGTCCTGGATTCTATCTACAGCTGAACAGAGATTTTTTTCGTTGTGAAGTTTGCAGAGAGGGGATGTATGGATGGGTTTTTCCCAGAAGCTGTGTTTTTCTCCCACAGTCCAAAAACATGCAGGGCACTAAATGGCCCTCTGAGCACCTAACCATTAGAATGCAGTGCTCATTGATGGATGGATGCATGCATGGACAGCTAGACAGGTAGATAGATAGCCAGCCTTGGTACCAGGCAGTTCCCTATACTGCAAGAATACCATAAAACCCCTGCTGTCATAGCTCCTATACATAATTAATATTGTAAACACAAATCTATGCAAGGACACTATAATAGAACCACATTTGACTTAAACCCACTGCTCCAGTAATGCGTAAATAAAACACCAATTCATGGGACAATTCATGTGTATTGTTAAGATTACAAATATTACGTAACCTAATGCTGAGCTGAGTACCATACGCGACTACCGTGTTAAGTAAGAATAAATGCAATCTAATCTCATGAAATAATCTTTTAAAAACACCTACACTTAACAATATTCTGACAATGTTAGCAAGACTAGTGCTATAATTTTAAATGTGTCATGATAACATGGTCATGACTATTTGTTAGAATCAACTTATTGCTCGACATGTTTGTTTACAAATGTTGCAAAATTGAGTTGTTTATGATTTTTTTTTGAGGGTGAAATACTCGTTCAAACACTTTATAGTCTGCCAGTCACACCTGTTTATAATATATTTGTCATCAACTCAAGTCACCTTCAAAAAGCTGCAGAAGTCCTAAAAAATCAATGCGCTAGAAATCAACCTCAATAAGTCAATAGCAAGCCTGTAGAATTGTAAACAAGGTTACTCATTTAAATGCATGCAAACAAATCAAGATGTAGATCCATATTAGGATGGAGAGTTTAAAATGTTACTTTGTGGCACATTTGTTCTCAAATGTGCATTATTGGAAATCAAAAGAGTAGATTTATACATAAAAAGGGGGTTGTTAAATGCATTTCATTGACCTGAACTGAGTGGGCTTCTGGAACAGAAGTAGATTGTAAAAAAAAAGTTTTAAATTTTGCCAGTGATTTTTTCTAAGGAAAAAAAATCTAGATTTTGCTTTTGCTTAATAAAAGAGTTTTTCGGTATCATGTGTACATTAAAGTAGTAACTGTAACTGAAAACAGGTCTCACTAGGTGCTTACAAGTTATGGAAGTCAAGTCACATGATCGTCATTTTCTCTAAAGGCTACATACAGTGGAACCTTGGTTAGTGAATGCTTCCGATATAGAACAATTCAATAATACGACCAATAATTTCTCTAAAAGTTTACACAGGATACCGACCAAAATTTCAGATATCAATGTCACCCACACGCGACCAGCGTGTCAGACCAAGCATCACTCGTGCTCAAGACAGACTTACAATTGGTCGTTCAATGTTTTTATCTTTACTCAAACTTCTTATTTAGTTCATTTTGTGCTTTATTTTAATAATATAGGCCTCAATCGTGGCTCCAAAAAAATGAATTTGGATAGCAAACATTTCAGACAGCGACCAACTTCTCGGAACGTAACTGCATTAGAAAAACTTCAGTACCACCCATCGTCTGGCAAACCCCACCAAAACTTCACCCGATAATTCACAATGCATGAGACGAGAGGTATGGCCACACACTGGCATGAGTAAAACTAGTAATATTATGTTATATGAAAGTAATTCTGTGCAAAAAAAACTTCATGGACATGTTTTGTAGAGCCCATAAACCAATTCTAACTTGTTTAAGGCATAATATGCCCATTTTAAGTGAAAAATACATGAAATTGTGGTCAGTGCTGATTGTTGATGGAAAATAAAAATCACTGAAGTAATTTTAACTTTAGCACGATTTTGACCAATCACAACGCAAATGCAATCCTGTTTATTTTATGATTATTATTCAGTTTGTTTATTAACCCAACTGTGTCACAATTTCACCTTGTGAACAGAATATCTGCATATTTCTCCAGGAGTACTTTTATATAATCATTCTGGCTTTTTAAGCCTAAGATAATGGTGTAATATTCCACTTATTAGATGTTTGTAAATAGTTTTAAACAGCCAAAATATAATTTGATGCAAGACAGGATGTTGGAGAGTGAAAATGTTACATTTTAGGCACATTTATCATCCTCTGAGCAATGGTAGAGATCAAGACTGACAGAGCAACATTGCTTCCTGGACGGCATGGGGAGTGAGAAGACAAGATGCATCTAACAGCCTTTGTAAAGAGTCATACTGAGAAGATTTATACATAAAATAGAATTTTGTTTTAATGTACTTCAGTGGTTTTGGGACTCTGGGGAGCCTCCTCAGAAAAAAATAGGCATAAGTAGTATTGAAAGTTTGAACATAATGTCTATGGCTTTAGGTCCACAGAAGTTTTATAAGAAAAAAATACTTTTGCCTGGAAGTAGTACAAAAGTGATGTGCTTTCAGTCATTGAGGACACCTTGTCTGAGAAACTTCAGGTCAAATGATCAAACAAGCCATTTTCTTGAAGTATACAAAAATACACAATGATTGGTAAGAAACAAAAGTTGATTTATTAGACTTTTGACCAGACAACCATCCATTCATCCATCCATTATCTAGTTTTACCTTTATTTCTAGTCTACTTTCACTTTTGCGGTATATGCAACAGATTGCAGAACAAATTTATCATCGGTAATATGAAAGTAATAAAAACAGATGGTTTACGAGAGATGGTCTGTCAGATAATTGTTCAGTGCCTATCTATTACTATCTAATAAAGCATTTCTGTGCCTTTTCTCTAAGATATAAAAACATTTTAATGTGGGTCCTTTTGCAGTTTTTCACACAAAATCATCTGATTCTGCTTAAAATGTCATCGACTTTAAAACTAATCGAGCTTGTGCTGAACAGTTTTTGTTCTTTATTTCTTTCATGCTTTGATAAACTAATCCAAAGTCGAGACCACAACCGTGACTGAATACAAGCCAAGCAAATAACACTTAATTGCAGCTTGCATCACCAGTGGCTTTCTAGTTATTAATCCTGTACCATAAATGGGACAGAGGAAGCCTAGTGGTTACAGCTTTTAGTAATCAATCAAACTGTCGGTTCAAATCCAGACTTTGTCTGGTCCTTGAGCAAAGCCTTTAAATCTGTCAGCTCCAGGAGTGCCATACAACAATGACCCTGTATTCTTAAACCCAGGCTCCAAACAAGCTGTGATATGAAAAAAAAAGTGAAACTGTCACTGCATTTTTATCATTAGATTACCAAACTGCTCCTGATTTTGCAAACATTCCTTCTTAATGGTGTATGTAATTAATTCAGTTGTATTTATTATTGTTAAGTAGCATTTAACAAGAATTACAGTCAGTTACAGACAGTTTACAGACAGTTACATACAGTTTAAACAGTGGACAATTTGGCATCAGAATATGTAGACAATTTGACATTTTAACTCAAGAACGTGGACAATTTGACTTAAGATCCTGTGTAAGTTTTAACTTAAGAACATGTGGACAGTTTGACTTGGGGGATATGTGCAAACGGCATACAAATAAAAAAAAAATTATACTCTAAACTATTAAACTCATTTTTGATCTTCTGTTTTAATGCTACATTAAAACAGATACTTTAATGATAAAGTAATTCTACACAACTTTTATAATATTTTCAGAAAATTTGACCTCAGTATCTTTAATATTGACTGAGTTTAAACATTTTAAAAAATGGCAAATCATGGGCTCTAAAAATTCAATTTAAAAAGAAACATTTTCAACACTGATAATTTTCATAAATTTTGTAATCATGTGTCATATACTTAATGAAAATGACATTCCCACATTTCATGTGATATATAACACGTTTGTGGAAAAATTCTGGTTTTTATGATGAGCTGGTGTAAAAACATCCTGATTACACTAAAATGAACGAGGGAGCTACTCACATAAACCAATCGCTGCCCGGCTAAAGCTGCCGATTTTCTACCTCTTGTTAAAATGATGTGATTGTTGCGGGTTCGCGTTGATGTTAGGGTCTGTAATAATTTTATAAATAATTGCCACAGTTCCACACCAAACACCCAAACAAATTTCTTTTTTTTTCTAGTAGAAAATGGAAATATAATGTGAATAAAATCACAAAATTGATCATGTTAGAAAACAAATTTCAAATCCTAAAATCTCATTGTATGAGCAATCATTTACTGCAATAAAGTTAAATCACATCATTTTGACATTTTTCTCACTTTTGACGGTGTTATATCTGTTAGCTGTTAGATAATTTGATCTGGCAACTTTAGACAAGGTTTAATAGGCGGGGGTCACATATATTATTACTTGATCTACGGATGTATGTTAGTAATGTGTGAATTATATCTAGATGACTTTTTTATGAATGTACTGATCTGGAACAAAAAAAATTGTTACTGTATTGTGGAAATTAAATAGTAAGATTATAAATTATTCATTTATCATTATCAAACATAATGGAATTTGTGTGAAATGAAGTAAAGCTTTTGCTTTTATTTCCTGGAAAGTACTATACATAAATCAAATGGGTTATAGACCCAACTGGCTTTTACTAGACATTCCTTCACTACTGGAGTCTATAAAATTTTCACCTGTATGAATATGGGTGCTTACACTCCAGTCCACGAATCATAAATAAGCTGTATGGTTTAATAAAAGTGAAGCGTTCAGCCCCATGTTCACCCCATAATCATTCTTTTATCTTTGAGATGAAAATAATAAAATGGAAATATAAATCAGGTATTATTGTCATATACAGCTTGACTCTGCATGTATACAGTGCAAACAATATTTATATCAGTAGTGATTATGGCTTGCAAAGATTTGTTTACATCCAATAAAAATGTATTTTAAGCTAGAATTACATTTTCAAATATTCACGTCAAGGGGAAAGTTGTAAAACTTAAGGCATTTCACGAGTTAATTTATTTGCATAGCAATTTTTACAATAGGCATTGTTGTGAAGCAGCTTTCAGAAGAGTTCAGGATCTCCAGACAAATGAGTTTAAAAAACACAAAGAAAGCCTAAGGCGACTGTGGAAAGGAAATGCTACCAGAAAAAATACAGGAAGAAACCATAGAGAACCCAGACTTAAACTTGGCCCTGTTCCGCATGGTTAGACTAGAGGAGATTTAACAAAAAACATCCATCAATAATGTAATTTTACCAACATTTATTAATATTTAAGGTCACAGTGCGACACACACTGAACTAAAACACTAAACATCTGTAAACGTCTGAACAGATAACAATAATTTCATTATCATAATATCTAATTTGCCTGACTGCATGCCTATGGATTGTGGGAGGAAACCGGACTACCCGGAAAAAAACTCAAAGACTTGCAAACTTCCTGCAGAAAAGCGACAGTGTTAATGAGTAAGGCTTCCAACAAAATATATAATTAACAAAATTATTATTATTATAATTATAATTAATACCATATTAAAACACATGAAAATATTGAATGGTCATAGTAGTTCTGATCATGAACACTTTTTTGTGTGTTTGTGTATCTTAATATTTAATTTTCTGCTTCTTCTCTTCTTGAATTCGTTTAGCCACAGTATTGTTCCACCACTGGTAAAGTATGATGTGATTAGATTCAGGTGCAGGACTTCAACAGTTACCTCTGTGGTGAGCCACTCACCCCATTACCCTTAAGCATCCTTTTTTATTCCCAGTGCAATGTTACAGGCTTGTAATTGTGCTAAACCTTGAGTAACATCATTATTAGGATTAATGATTGCTTGGTGTCAGCTTTTCACCAGAGACCAAGGATTTCCTGTCTCACTCATGCAAGTCACATCAAGCAGTTTATCTATTTAACTGCACCTTAGAAGGTCATCAGGAAACAGGTTAGGATTTAAATGACACTAGACGAAAACCTAGAACCTAGTAAAATATAGAATGTGTGTCAGGTTTGCAGTAGAGTTCAGGTAAATGTGCACCAGTACAAACCCAGAGCAAAACCCAGCTGCTCAAAATCTACACCGGGCTACGAATACTAATATATAGTTACTTTTTATCTGAGCAAAGTATCATGTAAACACACTGGGTAATTAGGACAGTATCAGTATAGGACAGTATAGGACAGTATGTCATAAGATCTTTTCTATGGTTTAATGTGCATTACATGTAAAATAAAAGCTCTTCTGTTGTGGTATGTATAACTGAAGTATACTAAAATGCTGAACCACATTATATGACCTCCATATCTGGAGTTACCTCTGTGTGCAGCCCGAAAAGCACTTAGACAACCTGGGAGTGAGTCAATAAGGTCCTGGTAGGTTGAGAGGGTATGTCCATAGAGCAATAGCGCAAATATGACAATCAAGAAAATTGGTCTTGCTACAGGCCAAACCAGAGTACTCAGAGTAAGCTTATACAAACACGGGGAGAACATGCAAACTTTACAGAAAAAGTCTCTGGGCTAACCTGGGATTCAAACCCAGGACTTTTTGCTGTTTCATTGTTTCATATACTTTGTATAACTACATTGCTTCCAGCTGCTTTAGGTAATCAGACCTGCTATGTCTCTGACCAAGAACAAATGAAACAAAGATTTTTTAAGATCGTTAAAGAAAAATAGAAAAAATGGATGTGTATTTATGAAAGATTCCACTGTAATCGATATTTTAATCAAGTCTAAACATAAATGCAACTAACATGATTAAATACAATGTACTGCTTACAAAGCTTCATCTTGTTCAATAATAATATAAAATGTCTTTATTTTAGACCAGTAGATCAATACATAAGCTTAAAAATAAAAATAATGAAAATTCTGACAGCACAGGGGTGTGCTGATACAACAATAACAAACAGTTATACACTTAATACCTGTACAGAAGAACCCTTGTTGAATTACCCTTGAGTTGCCACATTTACTCACATAATGGACACCTAGTTTTAATTGTTATAATATGCATGCGATTGAATAATTTAATAATCGAAAAATAGTCTGTTCACTAGATTTTGTTGCTTTGCTTTAAGACTCATTTCTATTCAATTTATGTTTATATTTTAGGGTGCTTGTGGATGTAATATGTCTACATATTGTCTTTTATTTAAGATATACTTTGTCACCATGAAAGCAGAAATTTTGCTGAATAAAATGATACCAAACAAATATTTCTGACAGTGGAGAAACAGACTAAAAAATGAATCCAAATGGTTAAAAGACGTTAAATAAGTCCCTAAATGCAAATGAGTAAGGTATTTAAGTCTGTGTTATGTCATGCTTATCAGGATTTAAGTCTAAATACAGAAAGTAATAGGTGCTCAACAGACTCACTAGCTGGAATTCTTTGCTTCGCCAAATGTCATGTCTACAGAATACTAATGGAGTACCGAGGTCTTCTATACTATATATATCTACTATATATAGATCTACTTGGGGTTGTAACATTTCAACATGGATAGCAGCCATATTTGTTTATTGTTTAGGAATTAAGAAAGAGTTTATTGATATAATGATTTCTAGCATACAAGTGTCAGACTAGGCCCCATAATTACACTATATGACGTGATAAATAAAAGATAATTTTCAGTTTAATTGGAGGTTAATTTGAGTCTAATTAATTAGTAATTAAATGTAGATTAACTGGAGACACTGAATAGCTCTATTTATGAATGGGTGTGTGTGCATGTGAGCTGGCGCTCTGTCCAGAGTGTGCGTTGCGTCCAATGAAAAACTCCATCTGGACCCCCCCCCCCCTTCTTCAACACTGATTGGATCAGTGAATGAGAGGTTGTCCTCCACAATTCTCCATTATTTGTTGCATTAGAGGAAATGTGAAGTGATATATGTGTCAGCAACTTCCTCTGATGTAGTGCTCTTCCCCTTAATAAGCCTCCAAATACAGGTTCTAGTACCCATCACTGCTGGAGACAAAGTCACCCTGTGGTTTCTGAACAGCCAATTTACCTAAAGCGTCTGTGCCACCCAGTTTCCAAAAATAAGTGTCAGGCAAAAGTTTTCAGTTTTTGAGATTCTCATGAATAAAAATAAGCACAATCAAAAACTTATTAATGTCGTACACCCACACAAGGCCACATGCAGTGCATGATTTAATACACTAGGAAATACGATTAAAAAAGGAAGGCCAGGTGTTACACTCAAGCACAAACAAGTCACTGTTTGCATTTTAGTCGTTATTTAAGTCTTTAGAAATCAAAGAGAACTGTGATAAACGATTTTAATCATCTTTGCAAAGGCTAACTAGTCAGCGGCCTAATGCTGTGGATTGAGAGCAGAGCTAATAAAGCTCTTTAAATGTATTTATTAATTTATTTTAGTCTGCTTTGCATTGCAGTGGTTTGTGTGTTTACATTGAAAATATTACTATGTCATTTTTTAGTATTAATCAGAGACATTCATTTGAATTGATTTATTTCAGAATATGATTTTAATCAATTCAATAGCCTTGTTTGGGGGCACTTAAACCATTGACCTTCTGATTACTAGCACAGTACCTAACCACTAAGCCGTCACCACCACTAGAAACAGCTGTTATAGTGAATGAATGCACCTCAAAATTGGGTTTGTATTGTATAAATGTACTTTGTTACTTTAATGATTTAATTAGTTCAAGTATTATCCCAAACAGGCATTATTTATCTAGTTTCATCTCCAGCAGTTCTAATGGATACAAATATACACAGGCTCCTCCAAGTTACCTTGACATTTTTGTCTAATTATTAATTTGAGATAAACACAGTTTCAGGGTTTTTGTTTGTCCACCCCTCTTTTTGAAAACTAGCCACATGTCAATAGAGTTGAGATCTGGGAAGTTTTCTGACCATGGACCCAGAATAGTGTAAGACTCCGTGATTGTGTTTTCAAGTCATGTAACCAGAAGCTAAACTCTAAACTGGAGAAGCAAAACAAAGAGTCCAAAAGTAGCGTAATGGACATTTTACTGCAGACGTTACTCTTAACGTCCATGCTGATACATAGAAGAATAAAACTGAAACTTTGAAGTAATTACTAGTAAACCATCCTCATCTCAGACATGACGCAAATCAGGGACTTACTGTTATTATACTGTTTATGTGTTAGTCTATATCGTGCTAGTGACATCTCAGCTACTATGATACATTATCTCACGTCTTCAATACCACAGTCCCAAGTACAATATTTTGTACTTTCTTGGAGAGAAATCTAGCAACAGATGACATCTATTTTCAAACTTTTGAATTTGAGATGGATTATGGGCATTTAAACTTGTTTGACTATGTGCATTGATCCTTGTATGCCATCTGTTCGCTTGGATATTGCTGTCATCCATTTGATTGTGCCATAGTACCGGAATGCCATTACAAAGAATTAGTTCAAATGAGTTAGAAGTAAAAACAGAATCCAAGATGTGAGATAATACAGCAGTGTAATCTGCTATAGCATCCACAAGCTATAACGTAAAAAATGTGATAGTTTACTTTCTCAATGTAGTGTGGTGCTTAGAGAAACCTCTAAGGTCTAAACCTGGAAAGACTCCACTTTCAGATGCTGCTATATGGAGAGAACCGAACTACACATTGGTTCTAAATACAGATTAGTTGCTGATCAAACTAACTACATAACAGCGCTTTATTTAAGCAATAACTAAGTGTAACCAGCCAACTTTATGGAGCAGGAACTCCTACTCTCTGTTGTGATGTGTTTCTAAATAAGACAATGTGTGTGCTAGCATGTGTTTACACCTGCACCACTCAGGCAGTCTAATTTTTTTTTACATTAAACTGTAAGGTCATGATCAGTTGTCTCTTGTCCATCATGTATGTGTGTTATCATCAGGTTGTGTTTCTGCATTGTGTACAGTGATTTCCATAAGACTTCACAACAACTGAGTGACTTACAGTTCTTGTCGATTACATTCTAATAACTACTTTAAAGCCTGCATCATCTCCATGCTGGCTGAAGAGAGTTATTGAGTAAGACATGAACTTTTATACATGTAAATTGTATAGCTAAAAAATGGAAAAACAATGCCAAGATATTGTAGATCTGAGCTGTTGGGTTTGTAACCTTGCAAACATTTATGGACAGTTTAATTTGACAGCTTTCAGAGAATGACGCAGTAGTATTGGCAATCAAACTCTTAGCATGAGCCTACTCGGCTAAGTGAGATTTAGACAGCAATAGCACTTACTAAAATTAAGCATAACAAAGCACCAGGTCCAAATAGCTTCGAAGGCAGTGTACTTAAAATATGTTGTTATGAGCTTACACAGCTATTCCAACATTTGCTTAATGCATGTACTGTTGGAAGAACTCGACAGTAAAAAGCTATGCCTGCCATTTCTGGTGTAAAGCCCTTTTATTTGAAACCTGCTGCTCTCACTTCCCTCTGGCCAAATGTATGGAGAGAGTGCTCAATAAATCCATTATCAGCTACAGATCTACTGAAGCAACTACTGATTGCATTTAGGTGGCATGGAGAGGCTAAAGATGTGAAATGCCCAATTGATTCAATTGGTCATACCCTCTCGAAAAAGAGCCAATTTTGAAACAAATTGCCACCAGCCTTAAATTTAAATTCTCTACAAATGTAATTTGCAGAGGAAATTCCGCATTGTAGGAGCTCGGTGACTTTGGCTGTCAGGTTTAGGCTCTGGTGAAAAGTGTTGATTCTCCCCTTCTTGTTTATATGTAAGAAAAATAGATAAATTAATTCATTGATACAAAATAAGTATTTAAGACAAAAAAAATGCCAGAACTTTTAAACATTTTAGTTACAATACAGTTTAGTAAGTTATCTTATTAGCGAGCAAAGTGATGAAATGAATATTAATGCATTTCTTAGAAAGTCCTGGCAGAAAAAGAGCAGCCTTCCTTTAATCAGTGATGCTCCTTTAGAATGCATTCACTTTATTTTACATACTTTGTCATCTTAGCTTTGTATTGCCCTCTACCCATTTCTTATATTGTGTAAATTCTGGTATTTGGAAAGTGTCACTGTCCTTTGTTGCTCATACTTATTAAGATGTGGCTTTATCAGAGCTCTGCAGGGTTATATTTCAGGTTAACCATGACAGTGTTTGAATTTATAATACCAAGAACGTCTATTCTTTTCTATCCTGCTCTGACATGGACAGGAATAAAGGTACATGTTTTAAATAAAGAGCTGCCAACTAAATCCAAAAGTCTAAGCAGTAGCTGAATTCGAATGTAATGTCAATGTACACCAAACAAGCATAACATTATGACCACCTTCCTAATATCGATGTTCCCTGTTGCTGCCCCATACACAACAAACTGTTGTTAAATGATATTCAACCAGCCAACACACACACATGGCTCCTCACATACGTCAGTGAGCCATGGCTGTCCATTCACCTGTTATAAGTCTACTTTACTTTACTTTTATATAGGTGCTTTTTAGAAACCAATAGACATGATATGTTCCTTATTATTTGACTTTGTTTTTGTATTGTTTTTGTTCTTTGACCACCTTTAAAAGTTACTGGAACAGTGAGGGGTTGGGTGCCTTGCTCAGTCGTGACTTGTCGACTCTCAGAATCAAACCGGGCTTGTGAATCTTCCAATCACAAGCCCAGTTCTCTAACCACCCGGTCATGACTGCCACAAATATCATGAGATTATATCATGGGGAAAAGGTGCTATTCATAATTGCTCTTTGCATTGAAATATTCAGAATAATGCACATCCACAGGCAACCTATTGCTTTTATTAAATGGTTTTAAAGCACTATAATAAAAAAACAATGTTTAATTCCTAAATGTGTTTATTAAAAACAGAATCATTAATAACGTAATTTCAAAGAAAACCATTAGTGTTTAGTAATCGTTGGGAATTGGCTTGCTGTTTATAATAATCTGTATGTTAAATCTGTATGTTAAAATAACAATCTATAACAGCTTCATTCTGAGCCTTTTTGTTTTTTTTGTTCTGTAATCACAAAAATGTTGCTCCACCATTTATACACTTTTAGACCACCATAAAGCTCTATTTGGCATATGTTCTATACTAACAGAAAAATATGGTCAATAATGTCAGGGCTGTAAAAATCTCTCAGATGAATTTGGGTCTAAAGAACATGCTGTTATTTCTGTGCACACTATATGGCTTGCTGTTCCCTGGTCTGCAGTGGTCAGTATTTACTAAAGTGGTCTAATGAAAGAACATCGGTAGCCTCGGTGATGCACGTAGAGAACGAATGATGGCGTGTGGTCCGATCCAACAGAAGAAATACTGTAGATCAGATTGCTGAAAAATTTTATTCTGGCTTTAATAGAAACAAATCAGAAAACATAGAGCAGCACAGTTTTTGGCACAGAAAAAAAGAACACGCTGTTATTTCTATGTACAATTTATATACGGCTTGTATTTTGCATAATGCAATTTCAAATGACTCCTGAGCCCAGATGAATGTTTTTACTACATGATCAGCAGTTTTTCACTATGAGCAATAACCGGCACAGTTTCAGTAAAGATCTACAACTTAATTTAACATCCCTTAATTTAACCGATAATACAAAAGATTGTCATCTTCCACGCATAATACTGTGAAAAGAATCAGAGGTTAGTCAAAATGTTCTGTGTAAATCTTATCGTATCTACATGGGTGACAGTTTTCTTCACAGTAGCATGGTGGTTTAGATTTAATAATAGCAGATTATCACATTTATTGCGTTCTAACCAAAGATACAGGTAAATAGTTCCGATTCGTATTGCACCTTGTTAACTCTGTTCATTCAGACCGTTCTCTCGAGGTTTACTTACTACAATGCTTTTTGCTCTCAGCCGAAGAGCTTTAGGATTAGATCTTTACCTCATTAATTATCCACCAACATGCTTTCCCAGACACTTCCACTCAATCATTCCAACACAGTCAATCTAATTACAACCCCTATATTGGTGCACTTGAGCCAGTGAGCTGGTCTCTTGTGAATTAATGACACCTTTCCCTTCCTGATTATGCAGACAGCATCTGAGAAAAGCTATTCTGAACCTATTTATGATACAATATCGTAAGTCTGTGGTGTGTGTGTGTGTGTGTGGGGGGGGGGTGTTCTGTAATTTTTGTCGCGCATTTGTTTACTGAACTACCACTATTAGAACAGCACTCTTTACAGATCAAGTGTATGTATATACACTAACCATGCATAACATTATGACCACTGACACTTGTGAAAAACACTGCTTATCATGGCACCCGTTAGTGTGTGGGATAGATTAGACAGCAAGTGGAGATTTTATCCTCTGGGGTGATGTTTGAAGCAGGATAATGAGCAAGTGTAAGGATTTGTGTATCGAAGGATTTGAATGAGCCGTGATGTGAGGGCTACACGACTGGGTCACAGCATCTTCAAAACTGTATGAATTGATCTTTAATAAAATCCCTAAACTCTTTAACTCAAGTCTAAGTCACTACATGCTCCAAATTATTTTAATTACGTGATCATATTGTGAACTAAATTATAATTCTTTTGCCAATAATACATTTGTTCAAATGATCATAAAATGTTTGCAGACATTGAGAATAGGTGACCAATCAAGCAAGAACAACACATCTCATGGCTCAGAGGCTGCCATGTGAAGCGGGTAGTCACAAACTGTATCTGGCCTCTGTATCTAAGATTGTATTTTCACAAAGTGTATGTACATGGCAGATATTGATCATTAATCCTCAGTGCATGACTTCCTATCTCAGAAACACACTTTCAACAATGTTCAATACTTAAATTGAACAAACCTCGGACATTCCCAAAGCTCTTAGCAGGACAAAAAGGATACAGGAGTTTAATCAATAAACAGATTCAGATGATTGTTTTAGCTCAGAGTTAGTGAGATTGCAGACTGAAAATTCAGAATTTTTATTTTTAAGTTAGGCCATGCAACTTTATGTCATGTCTTCGTTATAAATAATTTCTAATGTCGTTAGTATGGGCCGCATGCTGGCTAAATGGGTCATACTGTTGCTTCAGGCCTAGATCCTTTTTGTGTGTAGCTTGCATGTTCTCTGAATTTTGCATGGGTTTTGTCTGGAGGCTCCAGTCGCTCCTACAGTCTAAAAGCATGCAGCACAATAACACTGATTGGATAAGTGGTTAATTGAGTGAGTGAACAAGCAATACGCTCTGATTTATTTTAGGAACATTAGAGCAGAACATTGTAAAATTATTAAAAACAAACACTAAAAAACACTTTTAGTCTTTGTGGTCTTTTTTAGATTTGCTATTGGATAGAACGTTGGGTTTGCTACTGTAGCCAAATGCAGGAATTATTATTCACATGACATACACATGGGTCAATTAATAGATTTAGATTTTGCAGCCTTATGTTATGTCAAATTAAATACAACCAATGTTTCCCACACATGAATCTGAATGTCTGAGTTAGTTCCATTTTTACAGTCACTTCCAGCTCTCAACACGTCTATATGTGTTGCATTTAAGTAATTAGGCATTCTCGTATCCATCTATCGCAGCATTTGAAAACATGGATTGGCAGCTCTAAATTACCTTTACTGAATAAATGTTTTGTCTTGCCATAAGATTGGCATCTTATATTGGCATCCTATTATAAATGCATTTTGCCTGGCAGCCGGTTGTTTCAGGGTGTTGTGCAGTCAAGCTTCATCCCTGTCACTACAGACAGATGTGTAAACAATGAATAAATGTAAATGTACTTCATATAAAACAACCATAATCTGGAAAATACAAATGAAATGAAAATAACATTATTTCTTTTAGTTTTATTTGATTGCACATAGTTGTAACCCAATATATTTCATTGTTCAATTGTTGGTCTGGTCAAATTCTTTTTAATAGACACAGATGTGTATTTATGGCCATCAACACGTTCCAATTTCCATTCCAGCAATTAGTTGGTATGGGGAAATTTCTTTAAATTAAAATGAGGTGAATATTTGTATTTACAAATCACATTAGCATTACTGATTTGAGGTTGTACATCCTTGTACATACAGTAGAGCTAGCACTATATCTGTGCGTTTCTATGGTGAATAAGTTAGAAACATGTGAGGTTATTTTACCTTATTCGAAAAATTATATGTTTTAGTGAGGGAATGATCAAATTACTGGCTGTTATTCATTTCTTATTCCCACTGGGTTTGTGAGTGCTAAACATTGTTGGTGACTCTGATGTGGGCATTGCATTCGATTGTGATATCAAATGAACCATTGGCTGTAGGAAAAAGACAAGGCATAATACAAGGGCATGATAGGGAGTGACGGAGTGAAGTTTCAGCATTGTAGGTACTTTGTAGGTAAGTGAAATAATTAGTGTTGAGTGAGTGTGGGTTTAGTGATGAGACACGTGTGTGTGTATGTGTGTGTGGGTGTGTGTGTGCGTGCGTGCGTGCGTGCGTGCGTGCGTGCGTGCATGCATGTGTTTGTTTGTTTGTCAGAAATACAGCTTAAAAAAAACAGACCACTGCAAATTTATTAATCAGCATCTGTACAGCATGTCTGGTTTAGCATACTGTCGAAATACCTAAAGAATAATTGGTCCATAGCAACTGTTGCCAGTTTGAAAAGTAAAGATATAACATTGTTAAGACGATGAGGATTGGAAAACAGAACTGGAATGGTTTTACAGACATGAATAAATCTATAAGCCAGTGTCTTTCACCCACTCCAAAGTTTGGTGGATAATCAGTACTGATCTAAAGTGCTTCAGGAGACTTGAATTGACCAGATTTGTCCACGTCAAAGCCGACTAACCTTGCTAGTCTTGATTGATACATTCCTTACAATGTTTCTCAACTCTGAGGATTGGATTTTCCAGCAGGACACTGCCTCATGCAACTCAGCCAAGTCAATCAACATGTGACTGGAGGCCCAGCAAATCAAGACTCAGGATCTGCCAGCCAATCTCTAAATCGAAACCCACCAAAAACCTCTGAAATTAGCTGAAAATTAGCTAAAATGAAAAATGATCCAGCAAAAAAGTTGAGTCCAATGAGCTCAGTTACAGTCCACATGATTAAAACTAAAAACGTGAATCTTAATCCAATTAAAACTTCTTTCTCAAGCTGTGGCATTTTAATGAAACAATTTATGGTAAGTCATCAAACATGTGTCCCTTTGCCCTCAGCAGCCGGCAGTTCAAATTGAGTCCATTTTTCATTTCACATTACACAGCGATAATATATCAACGGAAAAGAATACTGTTTAACAAACAGGTTGTCAGCCAAACTCGGCTACAATGCCTAGAAGCTGCTTGTTAGCAGATGAGCCATTGGATGACTGCACAGACTTTGTCTCAAGACACACATTTGTCCATTATCATTAAGCTGAGTTGCAAAATTAGTTTCACTTGTTACCTCTTCTAATTTACTTTCCAAAATAAATAGTGAAGAAATTGGCTGTGCTTTATGCCCTCAAAATATGAAACAAATGAGCAGTGGATAAAACCCAATTCCTTTTAATTAGAGGAAGGCTTCACAAAACAAATATATTGCATGTCTACAAACAGAAAACAATATAACAATAGAGCTACTCTTCATATTAGTTCTAGGAAGCCTTGACCCTTATTCTATGTGGCATCTGTAAAATGCATTGGAATGTAGACAGAAAGCTAAGCTTGGCGTAGAAAGTAGACAACACAACCCTAAAGTAAGTTGTCAGTATGGAAACAACACAACCAGCACTGACTCTAGAGTCTTTAACAAAAATGAGCAAATGTTTGTTTATTAGGAACTGACACAACGTATTGCAGTTCGCTTACATATAGTATATGACAGAAATGGTAGGTTAGTGTGTTTTTGGACTGCGGGAGGAAACCGGAGCAACCGGAGAAAACCCACACAGATACAGAAAGAACTTACATATTTCATACAGAATGGACCCAAACCTCTACTTCTGTGAACTGAACCCAGGACCCCCTTTCTGTGGGAAAGACCCATTTTACCGCCATGCTCTACACAAATGTGTAACAAAATGATTGAAATACCTAAAACTCATGTTTGGAAGATGATAATAATAAAATACCTGATATTGTGTTCTATTAAGTATGACATATTAAGCATATTAATTACAAGTAATTAGATTATTATAACTACATACAGAAACCTTTTAAACATTATGGATTTCTGTATGTTGTATATACCGTGTTTCCCCAAATATAAGACAGTGTCTTACTTTCTTTTTATCCCCAAAAGCCCCACTATGTCTTATTTTCGGGGTATGTCTTATATTGGAAAAAAATTGT
>JAOUQU010025266.1:0-17939 GCA_028566735.1 Ammoglanis amapaensis | reverse complement strand
CACAAGATCCCTGTAGAGATACAGGGTTGGGGAAAGACCTGGCAACCTACCCCGTAAAATGTAATTGCCGAGATACTATGGGGATCGGTAACGGTCCACAGAGTAACCCAAGGTCGAATTTGACTAAAGGGTAAAATAGATAGATAGTTTAAAATGTTGTTAGTAAATGACAGGTATTTGATTTGCAACCCTGATTAGAAATGAAAATAATAAATCAAAATATTTTGTTGATCCCCTACAGATTCCTCAGAAGGATGGGAATGTATTCAGTGATGGAGTCACACTTATTGGTGAGTTTTAAAATGAAAAAATGCAGAGCTGTAGACACTGAATTCCTACCTTGCATTTATGAATGTAAGACAATACACTAACAAACAAATGAGGGTTAAGGTTGTTGCTCAGGTGCCCAGTAGGGGCAATCTGGCAGTGGTGAGGCTTGAACCAGCAACCTATTTACTACTAGTCAAGTAACTTAATCCATAAGCCTTGACTGGCAAAATGGTTTGTTATTATAAAGTAGGTATACCTAATAAAACATGCACTTGAGTAATTATTTTAATCACTGGTGTTACTAATAATAAACGTGCAGTTTGTGAATAATGAGTAATAATTATGGTTGTTCTAAAGGTTTAGCTGGGTTTTGAGTGCAATGTTTGAAAAGACTGTATCAGAGTCTACAAATATAATAATATCTAACCTTGATCATGCACTCATGTGATGCAAACATGATTTGCATACTCTTGTATGTTTATCTAGAACTGAACTTTAGTTTTAGTTTACTGGTGCACTATAAAATGCTAATGGCTGTAATATTTCTGTCAGATTTTGTGTTGGTATGGGAGGAGTCTGTCAGCCAATCAAAAGCTGTCGAACCAGAAGATAAATTGGTTCGAACCAGAGAGGCTATTCATCATAAATGGAGAAACGAGTTCCTTTACAAACTACAAATTTCAGGTCTGAAGCAGGAGAAGGTCAGCATTGCAACGACAAGAATTTAGTAGTGGTATGATTACTGTACTTTAAAAAGCAGAGAGTTAAATACAGAAACATCACATTATTATATAATATTTATACCAATCTTGATAAATTGTAAAAATTTCAGATGGAGTAAAAATGATGATCAATGAGGAACAAAGAGATCTAGTTAAGAGTGACCAACATGTCAGCCATGAGTTCCTCTATGACCTCTTTGTTAATTGTACCCCCCGTCAATCTCTGACCCCTTTAGAAAATTGATGCTTTAATGTTTTGGTAGCTAATACTTGATTTGGTTCACTCACAACTATACTTTTCATTAGAAAGAAGTTGTGCAAGGTAAAAAGAATACAACATTTGTGCTCCTGAATGCGCCTTGGAGTGTGTTATGTTATTACGCTGAGCAGATTGGCCTTCGGGTTCCACTACAGGTGAATCTACTGACAATCACACACAAGAAATCTGGTTAACCTTGACTAAGGATATGTTTATTAAATTGTGTGTATTTTAATGGATCTGCATTACAGGTTGAGACAACTCAAGATTCCAACTGGTCCGAGACAGTACTGAGCACGCTACACATCCCTAACGTCTTAGCGCAGGAAGTACCTAACCCTCCACTGGACTATTACACTTGCCTGTTTCGCCCTAACAAGCTTGAGAGGTAGTGGTCTTTTGTTCCAGTTAAAAATCTATCTATTCGTTTATCGTCCATTTTCACAGTTCCTGGGGTAGGACGTTAATGTTTGGAGCAGAGTTTTCCTTCCTGACGACAACCACCAGTAAGTGGTGGGAACTTGTGAGACTACTGGACAATATCACATTTCCGATCGACCTAGTGCATGTTTTTTTTTGGACTGTGGGAGGAAACCAGAGTACCCGGAGGAAACCCACGCTGACACGGGAAGAACATGCAAACTCCGCACAGAAAGTCCCCAGCCCGATCAAGTAAGTCTGGCAGTGCGAAAGTGCATCAAACCTCGGTCTCCTGCAACCGTCGACCAATCAGCGAGAGCGACTCTCCCAGTAGCTGCAAGTGAGCTGCGGCATCTATGGGGTCTACATCCGGGTCTCTGAGCGGGGAAGGTGCTGGTTCAGTTACTGGAGCCAGAGCCGGTCCATTCTGGGGTGAAGTGATTCTCGGCTCTGGTCTTTTCTGCACGGCTGCAGCTGTGTGAGATACAGGGTTGGGAGCTGGGGTTGAAGTAACCACACTAGCATGATGAGAAACACCTGCACGGGCCAAAAAAACCTAAAGTTAAGATCTGAAGAACATGAGTAAATGCTGTAATAGTTGAGCAGTAAAACAAAGGAAACTGTGTTCCATATTAATGTAGGACATTACACAACCAGACCATCAATACATCTGGTTTTCTTATTTTTTTTAACCAAACAAATAGAAATGATTTTAGGTCATATATTAAAATACAAGCTAAATGCTAATGCTTATGACTTCAGTTTAATCAAGTGGACATAAATATGTAGCTGAGGGTTTTAAAAGACTCTATTAAACATGAGTTAAGGATCAAATACTGCTATACAATGGTGACCTATGTTAATAATAAATTATTTTCTGATGTACATGTACACATTCCAGGCACAACCCATCTCGTAGATGCAGTAACTCGAGCAGTAATGGTGCACGCACCTTTAGATTTGCTGGTGTCTTTGGCAGGTTTAGAGTGGCTGTGTTTGCTGTGTTTATTTGTAGAGGACTCGTACTTCATCTTGTGCTGCAGGTACTCAGCCCTCTCCCGCCATACCTGTGAAAATGAGCAGAAAACAAACTTAATAATAAACTTATAATTCCATACTAAAATTTCTTTAAAAAAATTATTTTTAATATAACTTTAGTCTAGGTTTTGAAAATGGTTTAACAAATATGTTCAAATCATGTATCATCCATTAAAATCAAAGTAGTCAGCATATAAGAAGTTTTAACCATATAAAGAGTTTTAAAACTTTAAGAAAAGTGAGTTTGACAAGTGCTGAATTGCAATGTCTGGTTAATTGGCTCAGAACATCTCCTGAAGCTCTTGTATGGTGTTCTCGCTCTACAGTGGTCAGTATCTATCAAAAGCTATGGGCAGTCGAGGTTCACCGACTCGTCATTGCCGATTGATTTATGAGAGTTGACAGGACACGACTGAAATGCCCTTGAGCATGGCCTAACTGCTGCCATTGCACCAAGACTCGAGCTGCTCACCGCACCAGGCATGTGTTGTCAATGCTGCCCCCTAGTGTGTGTAAATGTGTGTTTCACTGCATGGATTTGGTTAAATGAGGAGGAGGAATTCCTGTATGTAAACGCACCATGATGAAAAAATGTTCTCACAATATTAGAAAGGTGGTCATTATATTAAGCCTGATAACGTAAATTTAAAAAATAAGTTTAGATGTTATTACAATTGTGCAAAAACAATAAACCTAGTACTGTACAATATATATCACTTGATAATACTAACCTGTTTATCTCCTTCAGGAAGTTGCTTCCAAGCATCAGCCAACTTTTTACTTAAATCCCCAAAATCTGCATGAACAAATTCAAACAAAAGCTTGTTAAATATTAATACAGCAAATTGTTAATACAGAAGACATTATGTGTATTAATAATGTAGTAATTAACAAATACAAGAAAATAAAATGTGCTTACAGCTATGTGACAACAGATGACTTATGATATTTGTGTTTGAAAGAACTCTTGTGTAATGGTCTTGTGCACCATGTTTACTTTGAATAGAAACGTACAAGAAACTAATAACCAGTAACAGGTCTTGCATGTGATAATGAAACAAGTCTACTAACCAAGACCAGGCTGCTCTTCCAGGATACTCAACCTGTATTCTTTAGAGAAGATCTGATATGCTGTGAGGACTTTCTTTTTTGACTGTCAGTTGAGAAGCGAGACAGAGTTGTTTGAGATTAAAAGTACGAACAAACTCCTGCATTATCTTTGTCTCAATATCGGTTGTTTACCTTTTCAGCTTTTAATCTGGCTTTCTCTTCCTTTTTCTTCTTCTTATCGCTGTGTGATTTTCCAACAGAATACATCCCGCCATCCGAACTGCCGTTGGCTGAAGAGCAACAATGCAAATATAAATTGCAAAAAATAAATAATTCCAGTCCAGTCAAATGTAGTCGTATATCACTTATATAATGGATATAATTTTCTCAGTGACTACATAACCTAGTACTGAGACCAAACTCCCATAATAAATAACAGAAAGAAGCCTTGATAGAAACCAGAATCAACAGAGACCAATCCTTCTTAAATAGCCTAGAAAACTCATCTTGTAGCTGTTTTGCAGTTGCATCTAGCGACTTAAGATTTATACTTCTACATCAAACTGACCCAGTCGCGATGTGTAGTCCAACGTATACCTTCAAAACTTTCTAGCAATGCGTTAAAATGACAGACCCCAGGAAGCATTGAAGCAGACCACAAGAGGGAGCACATGCTTGTTAAAACAAGAAAATGTATCTGCTTTGTGCATATGGCGGTGCCCTGATGTTTACAATGTTTTGGTCATTATCCAACATTTAAAAACATTTACTGTTCAATATTGATCAGCTAAAGTCTACAATACCACAAAAATCTACAATAACGACATTTCTATTTTTCCTAGGGTAAACACAAACACAACAGAACCTTCAGAAACTCGCTGCCCTCTAGCAAAGTGCCAGTGAATTACTTCACTCTGCATATGATCTCAAAACAGCACTATCAATGGAAAATCTGAAAGTACTACATGAAAGTAGTGGAGCTTAAACCAGCATCCTTCCAATCAGTCAAGTACCTTAACCAATAGGCTAAAAGTGCCTCGAAAAGCTGGAAACTGAAATGAAATCATTCTACATACCTTTGCTGCTGCTGTGCCGTCGCTCCTTCTCCTTGTCTTTCTTCTTCTTACTTTTCTTGCTCTTTTTGCTCTTTTTCTTTAGCTGATTAAAAGAATCGTCGATGATCAACTGCCCGCCATCTTCGTCCTCCGCCGAGGAGGAGCTTTCATCGTCCAGCATGTCATAGCATCCTCCATAATTACCTGTAGAGCAGTTGGAAACAAAGACATGACCACCATTGGGTTCTAATGTCTGCAACGACACCACTGTTACATATGGTGCATTGAGCGATATGAAATCTAAGCACTCCCTTTAGGACCAACAGTAGCATCATGAGGACTGAACCAGCAACTTTCTGATTGCTAGCCCAAGGTATTAGTAACCTCACCTTCAAGTTCCACTTCCTCTCCGACAACGGGCGGTGCTTCTCGCATAACGTGCTGTTTTTTCTTGGCTGGTTTGGGTGGTGGCATGTTCTCTCTTTTGCGCTCTTTACTCACAGGGATTGGGGGGTACGAAGGTTTTTTAGGAAGTGTTGGACAAGGTTCGGATCCCACTGCTGTTGGAGAAGTGATGGCCTGCAGCAGACCCATGGCGGTCATGCCCGAGTGGGGGGAGCTGGATGAAACGGAGCTGAGCATGGCGCTGCCGTGACCTTCTGACTGCCTTTTCTTTTTGTGATGTGACCCAGAGCCATGATCTGTTGAAAAACATTTTTATAATATTATGCCTAAAATGCACTGTACGATGACAAATAAATAGGAACATCTAGGCACCACAAATCAATTCACTTGAGAATCATTTGAAAAGTATTCCTGTCCAATATTCACTTCAAATAGCTGAATAGAGAGTTTCTTTAAACAATGCTTTTCTTTTTGTCTTTATTAAGCATTACTGTCCTCCATATACATGAATTTATGTGCTGTTTACTCCCGTTAACAACTTTAATGGCTAAAACACACAAGTTACAACAATGTAAATAGGTGTTCCAATACTGACACAAAGTAATATTATATTTTACTACATATAAATAGGTTAGCTTAGGGAAAGTCTAAAAACATGAATTATATACTTATACTTGAGACAATCAACACATTTCATCAGCTCAACGTCTAGTAAGATGTCATTCTGACAGACATTCTAGCTAACATTAGGATTTTAAAACTATTCATAAACTTTTAACCTTTGTAAATATAATCATCATGGTGCTTTTTCTTCTTTTTGATCAACTCGCTGCTTGCTACCAGCCCATCTAAATCCTGTTGGGAAAACATAGAACAAGCCATTACTTTTAGAAACTTTTTAAAGGCTGATTAATACTTCTACAATGACTTGATGGAAGACAAAACTGTTGTTTTTCTTCGTCAGTTCTTCGTCAAGGTCATATGCACGGTGAAACAATTGACTGCCATAGCACTAGAGAATTGTTGAAGATTTTAGCTGAATGATATTGAACGCCAGATGTTTTTATATGTTAGATTGTAAACAAAATCATCAAGGCATAAACATTAAGGCACAGCCATATGAAGTGACTGAACTGAAGTAATGTAACTACAAGCATGCACACTAATGTTTTGATTGCAAAAGAGCTCCCCCTTGTGGTCTGTGTCGATACACCTTGCGGTCTGAATAATTTTGACCTTTAGTTAAAACATTTTGGAGGTGCACGCAGAGACTCTGTGGAAGCAGTTGACATTGCAACGGCGTTGATTTGCAGAAGAATAAATCAGCCATTATTCCGGAGTAATAATGATTCTATCAACTCTTTGTAACTTTACAATTCTACCACCCTCCCGCCAATTAACACACATATGTACTGCCTTTCAGTGCTAACGTCAATCGGTAATTTCTCTCCTCACTTATTGGAAAGGCATTTAAATCATGGCTGCCTTTTAAATATTTTAATATCATTGTTAATTAATATAAATCTATTGAAAATGTGTTCATGCCCTAGTTTAATTAGAGGTGACCATTCAGTCATAAGGGGACAGTGTAGCCTAGTGGGTAGAGTGTTGGGCTGGGAATCCAATGGTTGGGGGTTCAAATCCAGGCTCTGCTACACTGTTGGGTCCTTGAGCGAGATCCTTAATCCTGTCTGCTCCAGGGGCGCCGTACTGCGGCTGACCCTGTGCTCTGACCCCAACTTCCAGACACGTTGGGATATGCGAAGAGAAACATTTCATTGTACTGTACATCTGTATATGTGTAATGACAAATAAAAGTAATTTGTGTACTTTATTTCATCTATTTAGTTTACGAAAGCCGTTCATATATCAGATTATCTCCCATCAGCATCCTTTTAATGCTGGACGTTGTGCGCCAGCCTTTTCGACTGTCCAGTGTGCCAATGTCATATAATTTCCTGGATCTCAGGGTAGTAGTATTTCAAATATAAGAACTGTAGAAAGAAAATCAGTGTGACCCCAGAGCTTTTTCACTGTGATAAGATGTCGCTCCCATCCAACCAGTGATTGGAAACACTTCTTAATAATTCCTATAGGAATTACATTTTAGTCGAGTATTCTTTTAGTTTGGCCAAGTAAACAATGACCTATGGAGTGCTAGCTTTGGAAGCTTAGTTGCTTAATCTGATCGAGTTAATGCAAATGTTGACACACTTTTGAACCTTAAGCGATTAAAAATAGTTCACACGTTCATACTAATATGCTTTTCTGTCTCTTGCATGTTGTTCTGCTCTTCGTTCTGCTGTTGTTCCTTCTGCAACTCAAGGTAAGAAAAGTCTTTCTCCTAATATTATACACTATACATTATGCCACATCCTAGAACTGGCTTGCTTTGTTATAAAGAGGTGACGAACAGCTTTAACAGGCTTTCTCATTCACTCAGCTGACACATTGCGTCGACCGAGGTATTGTTTGTGGTTTGATTTATTTTCGATGCATCACCAATAGACATCGCTCATCCCAAATGCGCTTTCTCAGTGGATGGTGCATTCTTCTCTAGCTTCTTCAGCTCTGGATCATTTGTTAATCCTCATTGAGAGAAGATTGTAGTTAATGGAATCTGTATCTCAAGGCTTACTTCTGGAGAAATGAGAAATTGTTGTGCCTGAAGAGTACAAATAGCTCCTTGCTTGGGTCCCAATCCATTTGTAATTCGGTGATTAATCACTTAGGGCCCAGTCGTGAGTCCTTTAAGCCGTTCTTGTTACACATTGACTGACTGAACTGCTTGTTTGGATCCTGACCCTTACTATGCCCCCACTTAAGCCATTAGGACGACTTTCTAAAGGATTAATGATCACAGAGCTAAAAAACATTGATTTTGGATCACGTAGGCCTGACACAGAATTCAACAGCAAGTTTGTTTTCACATAAAATGGAACACGGCGGAAAATCAGTTATACGCTAAATGTGTGAAGTGAACTATTATTAGAATGATTTGAATTACTGCTTGAATAAGTGAAGTGAGCACTCAGATAGTGCAGCAGTAAAACAAGCTAGCATACCAGAGCTGATATCTCACGATGGTTGTTCACTGACACGGGGTGATGGTAGGGGATTCTTAATATCTGGTGCAATTAAAGCATCTGCATCTTTTGTATGATTGATGCCGCCTGCTCTGTACACAAAGCTGATCCACGTATGAACAGGATTTGTGCAAGTAAAAATGCAATCGGAGGAGGGTGTTAGTCACGGCTCGTCTCAGTCACAGGGTCAGGAATTACAATCTGTGTACATCTTCTTTAGTATCATTAAATATGATTATTTAAATACAAACTTGTTCTGATAGAAATGTGCATTCAGTCAGTCATTGTGCAAAAAGAACAATGACAATGTAGACAGCATGTATGATGCACTATTAATTAATATAATAATCAAATTATGTGCATTAATATGCCCATGAGCTAATATTTGCTTCAGGTATAGCAGCTAGATGTGAGTCTCGAAAGGGTCTTGGTCGGTTGTCACAGGTAAATGGAATCATGCAGACCACAACCCATGGCTGCTAGAGGAATGGTGGTGGAGGATCCATAGAATAGAACACACAGTTATTATAGTGGGTCCACAGATGCTCAATTGTGTTGAAGTCTAAGAAATTAGGCGTGACAGGTTACTTCTTTGGTTACAGACATGTTGCATTGTCTTTCTGGAAGATCCAATCCGCCCCAAGGGAAGCTATTCAGAATGAAAGGGTGTAGGTGGAATTGTGGAGCCCATTCCCAATTTGTTTGGGCGTGCACCAAGCCAGCTCGTGGAACGTTTATGTTGTTTGTGTATTATTATTTATTCATTAATAAACATTATTACCATGTTACCGGATTAGTTTGCTCTTGAATTGTATGTTAATTATCAAGAACTTTTGGTGCCCTTTGATAAGATGACCTTTCCACAGGGCTTCGTACTTTTTGCCGAATGAATCAGCATGTTGGTCATTCAGACAACATTAAAAATTCTCTTTATAAGACCATAAGATCAATGAGCTTAAACATACATTCATTTTATATGTCTTGAAGTGTTTCAGAATTTAGAATACTATTTTCACCACCTTGCTTTTTATGCAGTGTGCAGTGAAATGCACACTAGGAGGCAGCAGTGAGCACACGTGCCCGGCGCGGTGAGCAGCCTTTGCCACAGCACCCAGGGCACAGTTAAGGGACGGTGCTCTGCTCAAGGGCACTTAAGTTGTGACCTGTTGACTTTCGTAATCAAACTGGCAACCTTCCGCTCACAAGCCCAGTTCTTCTAACCATTAAGCCACAACTACCCGGGTATTTTAAAACATATTTCAATGCAGTAGTAATTTAATTAAACTATAATGGGCTTATAAAGGTGATAAAAAGCATTCACTCTTTATTTTGGGTGGGGGTTACTGTTGCATGACACATAACCGCATGGACAGAAACTTAAGCAAGTATATAGAGCCATAAAATATTTAATAAAAATCAAAAACAAGATTTATTTTGACATGTAAGAAATAATGCTTTTAAGAAAATACAGAAACCAGCACAGATCAAACACAGAATGACGTGATTCATCAGTTGATAGTTTTCTTGACCCGTATCAATCTCCAGGTCAAATCTTTTTTGAGAGTGATTGTTGTGATATCGAAAAAGATAACTATATTTAATTACAATTAGTTTTTTACATGGCGTGTCCAACAAGTGTCTTAATTAACAAACTGCTCAATTAACAAAGCAAATCAAGACACATTGTCTGTAATTGTGTAGAATACTCACTGAGGCAGTGAGTATTCTGTATATAGTAATATTACATTTACATTATCAGCAATGTATTTAGCAGATTACTTTATCCATTGGTGACTTATGATTACAACGGAACACCATTTTCGAGTAATCAGGGGCCCGACGGTGGCAACATTGTAGTAGTGAGGTTCGACCTTCTGGTCTCTAGCCATGTACCCTAACCCATCACTTAATCCATCTCTGGGTTACACTTACAGTTAGAAGAAATAACTTCAGTAATCAAATAATGTTTTTTTATGGTAGCATACAATTATCAATATTAAAACTCAGCACAGAAGTATTTCCTGGAAATGACACGAGTTCTTGATCTTCAGGAATTACGCATGCCAGTGTGCTCTAATGACTCCTGATTTAGTCGCCATTAGGTGTTGTAGGTAAATGACTTGCTGAATCCGGACACTATTAGCCTGGAGGAGCAGGAACATCTGGAGCCTGAGACTGTTAATCACAGATCACAGGACCTTTCCTTCCTTTTTGTCCTGAGTGAGTTATTTAAAGCACACAATAGAGATCGGTTTCAGTAGGCACAAAATGTATTTAGGTCGTAGATGAACGCTTCTTGATAAACACAGAGGCGCTGCGGTGATTAAGTTTCAAAATGAAGATTTTGGATTAACATGTGATACCTAATGGCTTGTAAGAGACAAGTATAAACAAGGTTGTGTGTGTATGTGTGTGTGTGTGTGTGTGTGTTGGGGGGTAGTTAGTGGACGTGTTATTAACTATTTTATGCACAACAATTAGTAGCAACTAAAAGCCAGTACACGTTTAGAACACGTAAAGTTTGTTTAAGAAATTCTGTGCCAGATTTTTTGAATAAGCCTCCGATAGGTTTGCTGTTGTTTAAAGATTATTAAAGTATGAGGCGTTAACAGAGGTTTTTTGAAAAATGCACGGTACACTAGGGCAACAACTAATAATTCTTTTAGTCATCGACTAATCTTATATTTATTTCAGATTTATTTCCATTAAATCACTCACACTCAGTCAAAGCTTTGTCATGTTTATTATTACAGTCGTATCTGTTCGGGTCGTGACCGTTCTAGTCTGATTACACAAACGTGCCCTATGTTACAAGCCAGGATGTGTCTTTTGTGTAACATATCACATGTTTATTCAACTTTTTTTTATTAAAAAGGAACATTTCTTATACTGATATTTTAGGAGTCAATAAGCTAAATTGTGACTTCAAGCTAAACTTAGAAACCAGCTGATCATGACATTCAGCCATGTAATTTAGAAATTATAGAAATCTTCTTCTCCATCTTATTCCGGCTGCTTCCATTAGGGGTTGCCACAGTGGATCATGATTCACATTATTGATTTGCCTTAGTTTTTACACCAGAAGCCCTTCCAGACACAACAATCTGACACAAATTATAATAAAGAAAAAGCTGTGCTTATATTATTGTTATATTATTTTTGCTTTCACATCATTGCATCTGATTTTATGTGTGTGTGCGTGTGTGTGTGCGTGTGCTTGGTTGATAGATTCAGGCGGAAAAATGTAAAAAATCCATAGTCAGCCTTAGGCTGGTGATGTTTAACAGTTTTTTCACTTAGCTCTGCCAGGCCTGCTTGCTTGGCTAATTCCACCTGGGAGCATCGACTGGGCTTTGGTGTGCATGTGTACCTGCCAGCCGCCGCCTGTCTTCCCCTCCTTCAACCATGCCCACATAAGGGGCCAGCAAGCCCGTGTTATGGAAATAAGGCACACTCCCTCAGGGCTTCAGACAACTGACAGCATGACAGAGAGGAGCTGACGGTGCCCATCCATTTTGCCTCTTAGCGCCACTCCGACCCGCACCGCACAATTACCAATTCCATCAAACAGATTTACCTTGTGTGTGTTTCTTTCAGGGGTCTTTCTCTAGAGATGAAACTAAAGAAGGAGGCAGGTGATGGGAGTTAGCCAGGGGTAGCATCTTGATGGTCACCATTGAAAGATTTGTTATACTTCATAGAAATCCCAGCAGCTTTCTTGTGTCATGAGAACCTAATAATGTGTGACAGAGTGTTGCGGCCTGTATTGGGGAATCGGCTTTCTCCATTTTTGCGGGTACGATATTGAACTGTAACTAGGAAGGAGATTTCTCGATAAACAGAGCGAGGCAAATCTTTATACACATTTGCAGATAAAACAATACTGTGGCTAAAGAACCGCTAGCTAAAAATAAAAAATGGGGTGACCAGTTGATGAATACATTGTAAAAAAAATAGGAACAGTATAACGAAATATTCAACTTGCTACAAACAAGAAGTAAAAGAGTGCATTTACTTAGACGTTAAGGGAAGGCATAATTTTCTTCACTTCACTGAGCTTCTTGTCCGCATCAGATTATTTCTTTGTGCCTGTGTTAACCCTACAAGAGTGCCTCTCCAAAGCAAAATGGGACAACACACCTTGTACAAACCCAAACTCAATACAGCCACGGTATGCTGACCATCTTCAGTCAGTAAGACCATTAAGGCTTCAAGAGAACACAGATCTGCCAGCTAATCAACTGACAAAAAGTTATTAAAAAACGTTTCCATCTGGAGCACATCAGCAAGTCAGACGTAACAGTCGCAAGGTGCTCTGCACTGAAAGTACCCGGATGGTGCAAAAAAATCAGCCAAAATATACAGTGTGAAACAATGCCCACTAAATGGATGCCATTTTGCCGATGTAACGGAAAGGGCGAGACTTTTGAACGGTTCATACAGGCTATCGTCGAATCAGAACTGGAGGCAATGACTTCATATAAATGTGAGTAGCATTAATTAAATAATTTATTGGTAGAGGTAAACAAAAGCAAATAAAAACATTCAGAATCATTATGCAAACAAAAGTTGGTGGATATGTTAGCAGAATAAAGAAGCGTTAGTCCGTCATTTCCTACGAAGTGTAGCGACAGCACTTATCTATAAAAGTGTGCACTAAGACGTAGGTGCTGAGAGTGCATTAACATTCGGTTTGAAACACACCTTTGGCACTTTGATCTGTCATTCGTTTATCGACCATGTTCCTGCAGGTGGCCAAAACAGGCCCCACATCACGGCTCAGCACGTGTCTGATGTGCCAAATCTTTATTCAGCAAAATAAGCATTTTATTGACCCACTCAAAGTTAAACTTGATAGAAGGTATTGGTATAGTGGTAGAGTTTAGTGAACGCCTTGGGGCTGACTTGAGAGATCTGGTTCTGGCTCAGGTCCAGACTGACCAGTGTGGTATAGCCAGGTCCTGTCAGCATTAAGTCAGTGATTGAGGTGATGGAGTTGAGGGACAGGTCCAGGTGAGACGTGTCCAGAGGAATAGGAATGGGTGTGTAGCCAGGTCCGAGACCACTGCAGTCCACCTTGGTGAGGCTAAAGCTGTCGAAGAGGCCATAGCTTTCCACCTCACAGCGGCATTGAGGGTGGCAGTTCTTTACCTCTGCTGCACTGACCAGGGCCAGCAGCGAGGGCAGGAGAAGACACAGCACCACCACCATGATAATCTGTTAAAAAAGTAGATAAATATGATCAGGTTTCAACCAAGACAATTCACAATCTGTTTTTCCAAAAACAGTCTATTATCCACCTTTGGTGCCGAGCTGAAGCTGGTTTTGATTTTCCCACACACCTGAAAACTTGCCCAAACATGAATGTACCAGGGTGGAACCAGTTTTATATGCTAACTGTACTCTCATTACAAGGCAACATGTAACAAGTCTTCAAGTAAAAACCAAGTCCGAGTGATCATTTGCATGTTTTTCACAAATATTATCTAGGAGAAAATTATAGGATTCTTCTTTAACTATGATGGTTTAAACCCGACCACTGGCAGGTTGTAACTTTTGGGTCCATGAGGAGGTCCCTTAGACTGTATACTGTAACTCGCTTCGAATAAAAATGTCTGCTAAGTACTGAGAATGTACCTTAAATAGTTAAGTTGTAGTTTTCAGAACTGGTTCTATCTGTCCCGAACATGATCTCATTAATCTTGCGTTTATTAGCAATCCAATATAAACATCCTGTTCATAACCGGGTCCATCTGCAAATATGTGCTGTTATTGTTGGACACCAGACATTAAAAAGATGATCGTGGAACATCTGAATGTGTTTTTCTATGTATTGTGCACATTAGTATGTTGAAATTTCAGATAAAATATATAGTTATATAAACATTTGATAAAACTGCATCCAAAGCTGCTGGGTAAAAAGGCTGTCGTGAAAACATTTTCAGAAGAACCATTTCTTCATTTTATAAAAAATCTAATTTAAATGAACCATTAGAATTCGTTTTGTATTGTACAGAGACGTTGTTGATCTGTGAGACAATCACGCTTCAATTCACGATCGCAGTATTTAACTTAAACTATGTATTGAGAAGTAATTCATTGATGTCTAGTGATTCTAAACCCAGTACAAAATCTTATCTGTAGCGGTTACATGTGCAGAACTCGCCAAACCGAGGTCCAGCCGAGTTCATCTAATAAATCAGTAACTACATTTTAAGAATAGCAGCGAACATTCAACCCAACAATGATTTAGCTGAATTTCTCCCACGTGAATGCGCCAGTGTGGATGACATTGCTTTTATAACTTTCGTAAGCCTTTAGAAAAGTTATACAATTGTTAAACCTTATTGTGAATTTAAAATCAGATCAAATGGTAAGAAATGAACAACCTAATAACAAACTCCATACGGTGTAACCATGATAAATACAAAAAACACATCTTATATAAAGCACGTACCCCAGTGTTTGAGTCCTTGTAAATCGTAGTCGAGTTACTGCGATGCACTGTGTGTGTGTGTGTGTGTGTGTGTGTGTGTGTGCGTGTGTACAGTCCGAGCTTTGACGTGAGTGTTCTATCAGACCTGCAGTGCATGTGGATTTGTGTTTAGGTGAGCTTAACGTTAACTATGCAGATGCATAATAAGGAATGGAATGAAAACAAAGGGTGGGTGATTGTAGCTACGCCTTTTTGAACTGAATACACTTCTTATGTCAGAACTAACACACACAGTCACTATGCACACCTATATTTAGCAATTACTGATTCACTTACATACACATAATGGCAGTTTAAATAGTTGCATTATTTCTAATGCACTTGAAAGGTTACCGAGCAAAACAAGCATGTAAACTGTTTAGTATTTATTGTGTATTCATTTAGTTTATTTTTATTTATTTAGTATTTATTGTGACTGCATTCATTAAAGGTTTTAAAACCAAATCAGAAAGGATATCCAGTTAATAAAACACATTGATAAACCAGCCAACTATGGTATTGACTATCCCTTGCGGCCTCTACTTCTTGTGGTCCGGACCATTTCTACGTGTCGTTAGAAGGTTTTAAAGGTGTACATTGGAAACGTCTGATGCAGAACTAACTATAAATTAATCTTTAGTTAGCAGTTCTTCTCTCCTTCACCCTCCAAGGTCCCCAACAAACTTTTACTGAGCTGTAAAAGTACAGGATGGGTGGCAAGACGACGACGATTCCTTCGTTATCTCATTTACATCTAGATATGAAGCCACTAACTTCCACAAGACACAAAGGCAGCGGCAGCTAATTATACAGAATATCAACAGGAAAAACAAGAACACAACAACAAGCTTTTCTGAAGTGAAAGCCGATATGCAGAGCTGTCCTAGAATGTAGCGTGTGTGCCGGAGGCCAGCGGCGTTAAAGGCAACACGTTTCTGTCATGTTATGACATCATACCGGCAAGCCTTAACTTCTGTTCTAATAAAGCTGCCTTAAACCGGCTGTGGAAAAGTTAAACACGTCTGTATGATGGAATGTGCTACCAAATGTAGCAGAAAGTGACTTGAGCGTTTACACAAAATTATTCAAATGATGTGGTTAATTGGAAGAAGTCAATGTATTTTATCATTTAATCTACAGGATACACAAGTTAATCACACTGGGGTCAATGTGGTACTAAAACACCATAAAAAAAAGGACGTAGGGCGTAGCTTGGGAGAATCAATCCCTCTGGCATAAACACAAGTTAATAGACCAATAGTCAAGTTATACCCTTATAAAATAAACAATTACTGATCGATAATAAGTTTATATCTAACGCACTCATGGATCTCATAATTTTTATAACATAAAAAGATTTTTTTAGGAAACCTTACCCACTTAGCCATCATGCCTGGAGATATTAGACTGTCCAGGCATGTGTCTGGTAAAACCTTATGTACAGATGAAACTTGTGTGATGAGTAAATAGTGTGTCTGTCAAAAAACCTGTCAAGAACGTGACCAAAAGTGTAAACCAGGAAACTACAATCCCAAAACAGTTTTCTGTCATTTAATTACTTATTATAATGTTCATAATAATGCTTGAAAAGTTTGTTATTACTTTTATTTATTCATGCTCATCGTGCTCTTCATCCTGGTGTATTTCTTTACACTGGTAATTCCCTGGCCAGAGAATGTGCTGGAAAAATATTGTGTATTATCATTGTATAACATGCACTCTGCCTTAGTGAACTGTTAGCACGGGCAATCACAAAGAACTTGAATTAGGCCCTCGGCACCTTCATATCTCCATTTTATATTTACTCATATGCTATATAACACTTATGCCTGGTGTATTAACTATCAGGAAGTTTTCTTTCACACATACTTCACACATCTTTGTTTATATTAGTGCTATTTTGCTTAACTTTCTCCTTCTTGCTTCGCCGCTGTTTGTTGGGTTAATTAGTTCACTCAACGGCTACTGGATGTAAACTGTAAAGTAAACAGATGTTGAAATGTCCTTCGAGATCAACGTTTTCTTTATACCTCAGTGACATTCCGTCCTTTAGAGATAAGAAGCTTTTAAGTAGCTTTTAAGTCCTAACGCCAAAACAGTCGATGAACTGTAAATGTAAACCTAATTTCTACAAATAAATTGAGAGATAATTTTCAGGCTTTAAACGGTTTATTAGTAGTACTGCATTTACATCTATTGATTACATGTATAATGATCATTATTGACTAATTATTAAGGTGCTGGTATGTATGAGCTGTAATTTAATTAAAATTTTAATCATTAATTATAATATGTCACATGGTGTTGGGTCTCTGTAGTGATTTGTTGGTAGGGGGTCTCGTGACACACGAGTTACTTAACCTAAAAATTACAGGTTTAAAGACAGTTTATACGCAATACTTTTGCAAACCCGGACCGCACAGCCTTTGCGTCGCCTGACAGGCACCTCCTAAGTTTTCTAACTCAAAACAATAGAATACGCACGCTCGTAAATAAGGTATTCACTCACAATACCCCCACCTGGGTACTTTATGGGGGATCATGACCTCTCCAGGTGTGCTTTCAATAAACCGATCCTAAAATGAGTTCGAATTCATTTTTAAAACAGGTAAAATGATTTAGGTCAGTTCTTTCTGATACACACAGGTCACACATTTCTGACAACCTGAATTTTTTGGAATACAAGGTGGAAATCACCTCTGGCCTTTTTCAACTGTCAAACTCTTTCATAAAGGTTCAGTGAGCTGAGAAAAGTAGAGCCGTTGTGCTTGTGAAGGATTTGGTAACCCGAGCAGACGTGGTTGTAGATCGCCGAATGTTAAGAGGCCGTCAGAGTTTAGCACATAAATGTCTTTATGTGTAGTTATAAGCTTCATGGGGGAAATTGTTTAATTTATGCACACAACTCAACTCAGGCCATCAATGAAACTATTCTTATTGGTTTCATCGGCAGAAAGCTGGATAACCGATATGTGTGGTGTCAAGAATGCAATAGTGGTTTTCGTAACAGTTTTAAAAGTTTAGTAAACGTTTCCTCATTCACGGCTGCAAACAGTTTATAACGTTACTGAAATAATTACACATAGGATTCAATTTTTGAATCATTTCATATATATATATATATATATATATATATATATATATATATATATATATATA
>JAOUQU010025265.1:0-29237 GCA_028566735.1 Ammoglanis amapaensis | reverse complement strand
CTGAAACACTGCATACCGTACAATTGATACACATTTAACAACACACAACATTATATAGACGTTAATTCAAAATAATGTGTATGTGTGTGCTTAAACCTTCTGGACTTCGACTGGACAGGACAGATGATAACAGAGGGGTTATAACTCCGTCTATCTGAGCTTCCTTACATTTAAGGAATCTTTACCTCAGACCCGAGGAGAGTCGATGTGCCCGTATTAGTTGGACGAGGGTAAATGGATGTACATTTCAATACAATTCAAATGTGTATGTGTGTGTGTGTGTGTGTGTGTATGCTAACCGTAGCTTGGCTGGACATGTTAATGGGAGTGTGTGATGGAGCGATGATGCCGCAGACGATGCCGTCCTTAATGTGGCGACTTCCTCCCTGTTTGGTGCGCTGGAGCTGCAGCCTGAGCTTAGCTATCTGTTTCACACACGCACAACACACACACGCATGCACACACGCACACACACACACGCACACAGAAGGAACACAGAGTGTGTTTTACACAAGGTTAAAATATCAATGATACTCCCTAAACTCGGCACATTTTTAGCATTTAGCTTTCATCCAAAATCACAAAAACATCCCTTTAAGCAATCGAGAGTCAAGGGTCTCGCTCAGGGGCCCAACAGTGGCAACTTTGTAAAAGTTCTGCTGGATCCAATGACTTTCTAAACTGTGTCCCAGTAAGTTAACCACTAAACCATCACAGCCAGATTTATCAAGATAAACTGTTTAGATTCGTTTCAACTCTTCTGATCTTAGTGAGTGTCACAACTTAGTGTGTTTTCACCAGAAGAGGGCGATGTAGAGGTGGTTATGACTGTCACTGCACACAACCTTTATGCTAATTCCTACACTTAGTATGTTACTAAGCCTTTCCCCCCATGAAGATTTCGAACTGTTCCTTAGGAATTTGTTCTCCTGCATTCAACAAATGCAGCTCTTCTTTGGAACCTTAGACGTTCCAGTTCATCCAGTTTCACGTGGTGCGCAGGGGCAAGTCCGGTCACGTCCCGCTACCGTCGGGAGGTTTCGACACTCGGTCACTTCGCCATAGTGACACAACAAACACTCGGGAGGACAGAGGATCAGAATTTCACAAACACAGAACACGAGGACCACGAATAGAACAATGTGTATGTATGTTTGTGTATGTGTGTGTGTGTGTGGGTGGGTGTGTATGTGTGTGTTTTATGCTGTTCCTCTTCCACTAAACGAATTTGTTCTGTAAAACTTTTTATAGTTTTTGCACAATATTAAATAGATTTTTCCAATATTAAACATATCATTGGTCGGCATGGCGATGGCCTCAGAGCAAGAAACCCCGGGTTTGATTCCCGGGTAAATCCATGCAGGGCTTTGTGTGAGAAGTTTGCATGTTCTCTCCATGTCTGTGTGGGTTTCCTCTGAGTACCCTGGTTTACTCCCACAGTCCAAAGACATGCAGTCTTGGAGTCTTGGAAAAGAGAAACTGTCTCTGTACTCTGCAACCGTTCTGGCGACCTGTTCAAGTGCTTAGTGTATTCGCACAGTGTGTGTCCTACCGTGACCCTAAATAATATTGAGGGTTATGTCAGAGATCCAATAATATAAAAGATATTCATCAATGATATAATAAAACAACAGTTTAGGGATGATGACAACAGACTCGGTTTCCTGTACAAAGCTCTGACCTCGGTTCTTCCCTAAACTGATACTTGAGCATTGATTAATTACACCTGCTGTAATGGAAACACTTAAATGTGTGTCGAACTCGTGTGTAACGATTCCACGAGACTTGCTGATCTGCTGGAGTCTTGCTAAACCCGGGCTGACGTGTGGCTAACAGCTACCACAGCTAGCGGAGCAGGAAGTCAGACCGCGCGGCAGGTTAAATTTAGCTCTGTGTGTGTGTGTGTGTGTGTGTGTGTGTGTGGGACCTCTTTCAGCTGGTCGGTGCTGCCCCAGGATGCTGAGCGCTGGTGGCTTCTCCTCAGCTCGTCCTCCGTGAACTCGTCACTCCAGCATCCAGGAGTCTGACGGAACACAAGAGCGCCTCCTTCAGTCTCCGGGTTTCAACTTCAAATACCATGTTTTGATTTATTATTTTATTATTATTATATTTGGATCTCAGAGAGAAGGCTTCTCCGCCAAGACATGAAGAACCATTCTGGGGGGTTCTCCATTGCTCAAAACTGACTTTTATGAGACAGCTTTGGGCCTGAAGCGTGTGAGGCTCGTCGAACACTAGGAGGCAGCAGTGACATGTCCGGTGTAGTATGCAGCACTGTTCACACCCAGTTCGGTGCATCAAACATGACCTGTCGACTCTCGAAACTGAACCGGCAACCTTCTGGTCACAAGCCCATTTCTCTACCCACTGGGCCCCGGCGGCCCCTGGGCTAGACAAGGCCGAGGGGAGTGAGATCATGACGGCCTGATATCAAACCTGCTCGACTGTGTTCAGGCTTCAGCAGCTTGTCACTGTGTTGTGTTAAACGTGCTTCCTGGGAGAACCATGATGGCAGCCACATCCTCTTCACCATCGACCGGGTGGATCGACAAACGCCTGAGAGGCGCCACAGATGCGTCCCGATTCAGGTTGGGAGCTACAAGGGTTCTCAACTCAGACCTGTAAATACCAAGTGAGTTAAGTTGGGGGGTTTAAATGTGCACGAGTGTCGAGTTCCTGTATCAGGGTTCCGTGAGGAAGTGGGACGTTTCGGTTTAACGTGTGCCACGTTTTACGAGGTAAACTTCCCTCGACAGGTGGGAGGTGGGATTGTGGGAAAGTCCTGATCTGTATGTCACCTGCTGGCAGGTGTGTGTGTTTGGGGGGGGTTGTCAGGGGGATCAGCGTCTCTGATTACAGCTTCACACTAAACCCCGTCTGATCCACCACAGAATGATTCCATTAAATCTGTTCGTTGTGACCTGAACAGTTTCTGTTACCTCAAATCTGATCTGATCATTCAGGAGAAGCACAAATCCTGGACCCCTGAGCTCTGACCTCTGAGCCCTGGAACAATGGAACATCCGGATCATTTGGGCCTCACCTCACTAACCGGTGTGTAAAATCCAAAATATATTTGTAATGTCTGGGTGCATTTGGTTTTTCACCTGGTTCATAATTAAGTAATATTTTGATATGTTGGTTGTTATTTTTCATTTATTTTAGCTAATATTTAGTTAATGATTGGCTTTTATTTTGGTTATTATTTATATTTGTTATATATTCAGTTATATATTGGCTATTTTTGGTTATTGTTTATATATAATATGTTTATTATAAAAATATATTGTTTATTATTATTTCTATGAATTCATTTTATTAATTAATTATTAATCAAGGTTTTATACAAACTTTTTATATGGTGATTATAACTCACTTTGATTTACAATCACTTCTGTAAATTAATTCTTCGTCTGAATAATTGAAATAACAGAAGTTGAGATTACAGGAAGAACCCGGGACCGTTGACAGAAATGCCTGCGTACCTGCGTAGATTTGTCCCTGGTGCACGCCGGGCAGATGGAATGAGGGTCACGAGGCCACTGGCCGGTGAGGTAAGGAACAGCGATCGCCCCGAGAGAGGAAGTTCGTCTGATCAGCGCCTGCTGACCCTTCGAGCGCTCCACTGTGGAGGAAGAAAGAAGCCGCCATCAGACACGTGATTCCTTTATGGATGTTTGTGTGTTTAAACGGCGTCCTGATTACATGGTTAATCATCAAACCAGCAGGTATCTACCGGATTATACGAACACCACGAGTAAATAATAAACGCAGGTGTTTTAACATCCGTCTCCGAGTTATCTCTCAACCTTGTTCGGATAAACGCAGGAGGCTTTAGGTTTAGACACCTAAAATATGCAGAAGCTGGATTTGACCTTGGCGTCGTAGGGCTTGAAAGGTGCCAAGGCGACACACAAACGCCCCCTGCTGGTACCGAGGTCACTGGGAAGACTAAGACACAAGCATGAGTGCTGGACATCATATCTTAAGATTATATATTATATAATAATGTTTCCAGGTAACAGCAATGAAACAGCAGATCTGGGTCCTGACTGATGTTCCAACGTTCAACCCCAAAGATGTCCAGTGCAGAGCCAGACCACAGGAGCTAAAGTTCAGGGTTCAAACCCTCAGCAATGCCATAAAACATGATTGAACAAGACCCATCATGACCATAAACAAGATAAACAAGTGGTGTAGCACCTAAACAAGTGCAATATTTAATATACTTTTTTACACTTTTAATATATTTATACAGTTTTAATGTAAATCACTTGTGTCACTTTCACCAATTTTCTCAACGGATCAACCACATCTTATCTTACTTTAGCTTGTTGTGTGATGGGTGTATCACATGAGCCGTTATGGTCAGTAAGGGTGTCCACATACTTAAGAGTAAACAAACAGATTACTAGACCAAGCTGAGTTCTCAGAGGGAAGTGGTGCATGCTGGGTGTTTATCTGACCTGCTGTAAGTAGGTTGTGCACTCTCTAGTATCAGTAAATGTGAAGCTGGTGACATTTGAGCAGCAGGGTGGTCAGGCAGGCAGAGTCGAGCGTGGGTGAATGTGGTGTTAGATGCCTACAGCATTCGATCACGTTCACACCTTCAGTGGCTCAACGTTACAAAACGTTGTGAACTTCCAGAAGAACCAGACCTGCCGAATTCAAGTGAACGGAACCAAAAATGCCTAAACGTGTGTGTGTGTGGTGTTACAGAGTGTTTCACTCACGGTAACTCAGATCCAGCCTGCATGCAAATGTGAACTTTTACCTTTGAAAACCGAGCAACACCAACGCAGCTCTCGAACCCGTTCAGCCGGTTACAGTGGCACTGAAGCAAAGCAGCAAAATCTGCAAAACCCCTGCAAAAACGCTGCAGAACCACCAGAGAATACTGCACACATGACTGCATAATCGCTCCAAACCCCACTGCACAACGCAAACAGAACTGCACAACAGCAGCAACACACTGCAATATCCACTGCATAAATATTGCAAAACTACCACAACACAACTGCAGATAAAACAACAACAATCCAACAAGAATTATTGCAATTATTGTTGCAAAACAGTTGCGACACTAAAACATCCAAAACAATGTGCAAACTACTGCAAAATCAAACCGGACAAATCCTGCACAAATTACTGCAACATTACTGAACTTTTGCACAAAGTCCCAACTTCAGCCCCAAACCAACACTATTCTCAAGGTTGATATATGTTTCTGAACGTACGCCATTTTCCTTTTACAGTTTTGCGTCGAGGTTGTTTGCACCAAGCAATTTACTGTCACAACACTAGGGGGCAGTCGTGTTTAGGGTTCTGTGGTGTTTGTGTTTACCCTACAGTCTTAGTCAGGAGGAAAGATAGTTGTTGTAGATTTTAGCAAATTGATATTGAACAACGAATGATTTTCAAAGGCTGGATCATAAACACCAAGCCACCACCAGATGCAGGGAGCGAATACTTTAACTACAAGTGTTTGATGATTAATTAGACTTTAATCCACAGTTCCTAAAAATCACGTCCAGTCAATTGTTAGTCACTCTGAATAAACGTCTCTGTTAAATGCTGAAGAAAAATGTTTTTAGATGGATGTGGGACGTGCTCGCGGTCAGGCGTCCGAATACTCTCACGAGTAATGTGATTCCAGAGTGTTCCAATTTTGGGGGAGAAAAAAAGACTTTACTGATGATCTGATCTCACTGTCATAAATATAAATGAAATCAGATTGCGAGATGCCTCGTGATGTCCCCCCCGCCACCACCACCACCACACCCCTCCATCTGAACACCATCCATGTGCTGGAGTGGTTAATGCTTTAATGGCTTGCCTGAAGACTGCAGTGATGAGAATGGCTAATCTCGGGAGCATTAGCTCTGAGCATTAAGCGGCGTGCTAGCGCTGCCTGAGCGGCTCTGATAACAGCACGCTACAGACTCACCCCACCGCAGATAAAGCGCCTATCGCCCTGCCACAGCACCCAAGAAGCACGTCCACACAGGCCTGGCCATGCACTGTCAGGGTCACAGTGGGTCAGGCCTCACCCACAAACTACGGGCACAAACTCACGACGTATGCATGCAATTGTGTGTTTGTATGATTTGTATTTAACTACAATGCAATATGATTCACCGTAGCTTAGTTTCCATTTGATTATTTCTTTCTCTTATAAATAAAATACAAGACTGCATTTGTGATGATCTTTTCTTTATTTAAATTACAATTGCTTTCTTATTTTTGAGGTACTAAATGTCAATTCATTAAAGTGAATTGGTTCCTGACTCGGTCTGTAGTAAATCGTGGAATCATTAATAAATTGTTCCAACATTTGTCTGAAACACGTGAATTCACTTATTTAAAGTGGTGTCCACATAATTTTGGCCAGATTGCCTGCTTATTTCCACTATAGGTTTAAATGTTGAACCTTTTTCGCTTCACATCGTTTTCATCCATGAGGTACAGACCAGTATCGTGTCCCGACGCCCACACTCCCCTCGTCGACCTTAATCAATTACAACCTAATAGCTCCACCAGGCTCTGCTGAATATTGACTGGGTTCCCGCTCTCTGGCGGGCGCACTCATACCACAACGGCACGCTGTTACGGCAGTGTAGCACGAGACACACAGTGACGGGGGTGTTGAGGTGGGGCAGGGCCGAGCTTTATGGACACCCTATTGCATTTTCTGTGGCGTTCATAATGTTACAGTCACGCCACTATTGGAAAATGTTTGGGGTGTTTGAAGTATGCCTGAGGGAATTTGTGCTTATTTAGTCAGATTATCATTTGTAAGCTTTGGGATCGTTTGTTGACTAGAATTTACTTTACATATTTTACAAATTAGTTGACTTCAGAGCGTCCAGTATAAGCTCAGGTAATCTAAAGGTTGCTGAGTCATGTCCCAATAATGGCACTGTTGGGCCCTTGAGCATGCTTTGGATACTATCAAAGTACTGCACGTTACTCTGGATAAAAGCTTCTATAAATACCAAATGTGAATGTGCAGGGCATAACGTGGCAAGAAGGGCATGAATTTGAATCCTCACTCGTTGGTAAGAAAGGTGGTGGTTGAGAAATTGATTTAGTAAGCCGCTTGACTACCAAATTGTTACAGTTGGGCCACTAAGAAAGGTCCCTAAAAGTCAAATATCCTCAGTGACTCTGGATGAAAGCATCTACCACATGCTGTAAATGTAAATGAAATGTAAATGTGAGTAAAACCTGACCCGCCCCTGAACACGGGTGAGAAAGTGTTTCACGAGAGACATTGAAAGTGTCTCAGATATCATTTGGAGATGCAAACACAAACTTCAACAATTCTATTTGTAATATTTCTAAAACTCGAACTCGCGCACAACTTATAGGAGCTCACAAAGATGACACAAATTGTGTAAATAAAACTTAGTGTACACACACACACACACACTTGTTTCTCACACCTTTCTCTCCGGGCTAAATGTGTGAAATGGGCGGCACCAGCAGAAAAAATTAAATGCGATGGAGAGCCGATCCAGACCGGCTAATCTGTTTTGCGCTAAAACACCAGCCACTGCCCGAGGGACTGCCAGAATGAAAGCTATCGACTGTAAGAGAAAGAGAGAGAGAGGGAGAGGATCCGAGGCAGTGTGTCTGCCGTTACCGATGAGGTCACCTCTTAAAACCATGTGATGTAACGTAACCCGCGCCCCTCGCCTGGACAAACGCAGGGAGTGTTTCAGGCTCCACCGTCCACGGGCATCAATGATCGTTCTGTCTACGCATTTGCAGGCATTTGAAGCCGAACGCGTTCGACAATTCGTCTGCTTTAGTTTTATCTGAGGATGAACAGATCCCAGAGTCCCCGAAGCCTGCACGTGCATGGCCAGAAATATGTGGACGCCCGAATATCCCATCCCATTCCAAAATCATGTTAGGAATGCTTTTCCTCAAGACCTTGGACCAAATCTGTGGGAATTTGTTAGATGAATATGTCTGGCTAACACGTGGATGAATATTTCAATTCTGAATGTATTTTCCACCATCGTTCCACTAGAGCAAACACCTCAAACCTTTTTTTATATTAAGTTGTTATTTTTTTTTACATTGCTAACATATAAACTTTTTTGCATTGAAGTAAAGCTAAATCTTCATGGTCAGAACTCCCCACACACCATTTACCACCTCACACAGTCCTATTAGTGCTTTAGTTTAAGAAGTTCGAATGTTTTGTGGGGTCCAACCAGACCTGCTGGGATTAACATGATCTGGAGAGGCTGTAAGGTCACCGGTGACACCAGAAACATCTCATCTGCATAACAAAAAATACATATTTCACTAAATTATCAAGACATTTTGGAAGCTACTGACTTCCATGTCTTATGAGCCACTGTGAGGGATCGATCAAATGAAATGATGTTGAACTTAAATGGGTGGGACGTCTAAACAAGACAGTTTTCTAAACGTGCCTCGACATTTCCGACACGAGTCGTTTCAGACACGCTGACTTTGCTTTACGGTTTGCACATTTAGCTCAACATCGAGTGAGCAAAGGTGCTAAAGTAGTGTTTACATGGCTACTATGCTAAACTAGCTTAGCATCTTAGCGAGACGAGGAAGCGGGAAGCGGAGGCTCGGTGAACCGAACTCGGTCTGCGCTGCTCGGCTTCTGCACACGTTTGGCTAGTTTCGTCTCATAAATGCGCATTAAAACTGCACATCGTGCAGCGTTAAACGAGCAGCGCAGGATGTGAAACACCGCAACACTGGAGAATAAAATCAGTTTAATAAAGACGCGAATGCGGAGCTGCTGAGACGCGCCAGTAACAGAATAACACAAAATAATAACGCACCAGCTTCATAAGTACATTTCACATCCCTGTAAACATCCCTGTAAACAACAACAACAACACACCAGAATGATGTCATAACAATATTCAGCTGCGCATTAAATCAGATTTTATCATGATGTCTATTTATAGCACAATAGTTCCCCATATAAATAAAAACCTCGTAATAATAAACAATTGCGTCACAGTTTGACCGAAACAGATTTCAATAATAATCACAATAAAAGCGTCTCGCTTGCCCCGGAGTGTCCAGCCGTTTATAGTAAACGATACATTAGTGATTGATGAATAGTTTGTAATGAATCGTTTGTGTTGTTTTACCTCTGAGCGCAGGTGAGTTGGAGCGCCGCTCCGGTGGAACTTTGCTGTCGGGCGGCGGCGAGCGCGCTATCAGACCGGCGGCACCAGCACCGCTCGCTCTCGGTGCGTCGCTCCCGACTGACGCAAACGATGAAGAGGAGGGTGAGGAGGAGGAAGAGGAAGAGGATGGAGAGGAGCGCCGGCTACCGCGCAACAGCTGGTAAGGCACCGTGGCGCGCACCGGCTGCAGCAGGCGACTCCCGCCGGTACCCACTGATAATGAGGATGAGGATGATGAAGATGATGATGATGATGGTGGTGGTGGTGGGACGGTAGGGGAACCGGCACTTTTGCACCACTGCTGTTGCTGATGGAACAGTGGTGATGATGGTGATGATGGTGATGATGACATGACTGGATCCTTCAGCTCAAGGGTCCTGCAATTATGAGCCAATTTGAGCCAAAACGACTTAAAGTTTAATACCTAAAATATATAAATTATATAATCCAATAAGATTATAAGTTATTTTATCATTGCACAGAAGTTTACACTTTTGTTACACTTCTGGATAACAGAATGAACGTTTGGCTGCACAATTTGTAGCCAAATCTCCATAAATAGCAGCTATTAAAACGACTAGTAAACTGGTACTATTTGTTCAACTAGACTAGTATTAGTAGCACTTAATGGGTACTAAGACTATAAACAATAAAGAACAACAATAATTACATTAATAAAACTGTCATAATATTGTAACAAGCAGTAATAACCAGTTATTTATTCTATACTCTACTATAACTAGTACTGTACTAGTTAGGATTACATAATCAGAAAAGCTTTCAGACTGTAACTAGCAGCTAAATTAACCAGCCAGTACTAATAACCAGCAGTCCTTCCCAACACAAACACCATGACCAGCACTAGTTATCATTACTAGCACCAATAACCAGAACTGATATGAAAACTAGCAGTAATAATCATACTACTAACATGACTAGCGGTTATAATGATCAATACTTAACACCATAGCACATGTAACTTAGAGTCGTAAGCAGTAACACGTCATAACCACTCCTGATATTATAACAGTAATGATCGTGTTATGACCAGCGGTTATAGTGATTAGTTATTAAACCATAATAGTAATATTGCACTACTACTACTATACCTAGCAGTAATAATCATACTACTGATATGACAAGCGGTTATAATGACCATAAGTAATGTTCAGTACTGATACTATAAGTTAAACTAGCAGTAATAATCAGTACTACGACTATGACGATCAGTTTTCTGATCTACTCATTACTAGTCGTTTGCATTTAAATAATCGAGACAACAAGCACGTTTAAATGTAAAAGAGCTCACGTGTAAACAAACATTTAATGTTGTTGTTGTTGTTGTTGTTGTTGTTGTTGTTTGTGTTTCTCTGCGGATGAGACTTTAATACTCAGAGTTTGAGTAGAAGTTTAGTTACTGTTCAACTGTTTCCTGAATCCTGCTGCACATTTCCTCTTTCATCAGTTTCTTCAGGGTTGCTCAGATACAGAAGAATCTTCATCACATCATCATCATCATCATCATCATCATCATCATCATCATCATCATCATCATCATCATCATCATCATCATCATCATCACCGCGCTGCCACTCTCCATCTGAACAAACTCCAGCACAAACACACACACACACACACACCCCTGCAGCACAAACTTACTGCAACTCAACCCCGAGCGCATCTGCAACTACCAACACACACCAGGGCACGGGGGCGGTGGGCGGGGCCTCGTCACATCAAAGCCGAGGACAGCCCTGCGCATGCGCACTCGAGAAAGCCTACGCTCAAGCTACACCTACGAGAAACGAACGTGGAGTTTGTATGTTCTCCCCCGTGTCTGCCTGGGTGTTCCGGTTTCATCACATGAATTCCCTTACACTCCTGTGCAAAAGTTTACACACCCGTGTAACCCGCCGATCGATCACGTGGACAAAAGAAAACTCACTGGAAGGAAGTGAATGTTTACATAATTAAAAAAATCGACTTTTATAAGGGAGTAAAAGTGTCCGGATGTTCATGCACTCACTGACTAGTTGACACCAAACTTGATTGACATTAAAAGTAACTCATTTAAGATATTAATGCAAAAGTTGCTACCCACTATTTCGACATGTCATGTTTCCTTTACTTTATTTACTAAATTCATCATCCATCCATGATCCAGTGTTAGCAGCACTTAATCATATTCAGGGTCGTGGTGGGACACACACTGGAATATACCAAGCACTTGAACGGGTCGCCAGTCTATTGTAGGACACACACTGAGGACAATTTCAGTATAACCAATTAAGCTGACTGCATTGTCTTTGGACTGTGGGAGAGAACCGGAGAACCCGGAGGAAACCCACAGACGCGAGAACATACAAACTCTTTGGCAATCGAGCCCGGGACATCTCGACAGTTCGACAGTATAGCCGCCTGCTATATTTACCTTAAAATAAAAATGTGCTTTTTGTAAAATGTGGAACAAGGTCACATTATAAAAACAGCAATAATGATTTATATCACAGTTTCTACATCACAAGATGTGATTACACGATGATTGTGCTTCGATTGAAAGTGTGAACACATCCACCAAAATAACCAAATATTTAGACAATTAAAACTTTATTCATCAAGTGAAAGATAAACGGTGGTTGGTGGATGTGAATGCACATAAAAGACTTTCTGTAAGCTTAGTTCCTTTTTCACAACCAACATGGCCACATTACAATAACTACAGCAACAATGATTCGTACCACATTACAGACGTCACTGCATTACAGGATCTTACAGAGGAAATAAATCATACGCAACAGTATTATGCAAAAGTTCACACCCCTGCTGAAATCGTGTTCAAATAAGACTGAACATCCTCTACAGGAAAAACCCAAAACTTCAGCTGTATCGAAGTGACTGTATATAAAAGAATTACAAGAGAGACCGGACACATTCATTATCTAACTCCAGATGTTTAGTAAACATTTCTATAATATCATACTATAAGACAGACACACAGTTTATGTTTAATAGAAGTAAAAGAAAACTTTGGCAAAAATGAACACCGCACACCAAAAGTTGAAACCCTTTGCAGAAAGTGCATCTTGTAAGTAGCAGCACACCAAAAAATCGTACAAGATCGGACACACAGCACTTACAGCAAGACACAAAAACATTCACTGCAGACGTTCAGGTCGATGCAGCTTTTCAGTTTGACAACAAAAATACAGAATATAAATAGATCACATAGTGAAAAAGATGTGGACACCAGACCCTGAGCTTATCTTATCAGACGTCCTATTCTGAATGTCATTTTGAAGCCTTAAAGCGGTTAGAACTTGTAGAAACCGATCATGGTCGAGCTCAAGGTTTTTGTGCAGGCCACTTCTAACAGCTGGACGGCTGTATAGGGCTCTAAGTGGCTAAAATACGATGATTAGAACAGGTGTTCAAATACTTAAGGCAATATGGTGTAATAATTTTTAAAGCAAATCAATCCAATATAAAAACGTGATCATATTTTGGCACGAACGTCTGAACCTTTTTTATGATGCAATACACGTGTACGATCCCTGATCAAGAAATACGAATCTTTTTTTGCAGCATTTCATGCAACACATAATAAAACATCGACATCATTACAAACGTTTATCTCAGTAAAATAAATCACAATCTGAACATTTGACTTTCTCATCAACTCAGAACCATTAAAAAAACAATCATTTGTCATTTTTTGCAATAATCCACAGAACCAGGAGGAAGCCCGAGATCAGGGCTCACACAGCACCGAGTTCTCCAGACTGAAGTCGTAGCAGAAGTTTAGCAGGTTCTCGTTGATGTCTTGAGGCAGACTGAACCCGGGAAGACCGGGTGCGAGGGCCTGCATGGCCAGGATGTGAGGGGCGAGGGTGAAGGGAACATCTCCGAGGAGGTCTGACAGGACCGGGGCGGTGTCTGCAGTTTTGAGTTCTGCGGGCGGTATGGAGACAGGGGGCGCTGGCGAGAGCTGGACGAGTTCTGGAGATTTCATCGCCACTGAACTTGGCGGCTGTGAAACAGAAGAAAAAACAGAATCGGTTAAATAGGTTCATAAGAGATGAGGACAAGATGAAAGGCGACACACTGGAGACACTTAAGTTTTACGATCTTGGAAATAAAAAGGTGTTTATTACTTAATTAAATTAACTTTTGCCTTTTTTGTGCAGCTTTATGATGGTTAGAGAACTGGGCTTTATGATCGGAAGGTTGCCAGTTTGATTCCAAGAGTCGGCATGTCACAAATGAAATGTCTTTGAGCGAGGCACCAAACCCACTCACTGCTCCCCGGGTGCCGTGGTTAGAGCTGCCCACAGCACCGGGCCCAAGTGTGTGTGTGTGTGTGTGTGTGTGTGTGTGTGTGTGTGTGTGTATGTTTCACTGCCCGGGTCGTGTTAAACGTGGAGGATTCATTCTTAAGTGTGTAAAAGCACAGTCATGAAAAGTATCCAAAAATTCTAAATTGGGCTTCATTCAAAATTTCCTACCTCGGAAAGAATTCGTTTCCGTCTTTAAAGTTTCTCGGAATGTTTTTCCAAAGTGGTGAAAATCCAAATATGATTCCGGGATGCCAAGTTACTCTTCCCACCGACATGTTAAAGTAAACCTCATGAAGATCGCTGGTATTTTTGGTTCACAAGAATTCGAGGGGTCTAATTACTTTCTGAATCAAAGGATTATGCTTGTGAACGTTTTTAATGAGCTTCCGTGTGTTCATTTACAGTGTATCGTTGTGTACACATACACACACACATTTTCACAAGTGTTCACTGTTTTCACTCACTGTGCCCACACTCGCTGCTGTGTGTTTAATTATCTATCAAGCTCTTTGTGTGTAGAGGATGTGGGCGATTTGCTCGACACAACCTCATACGTGCTAGTCGTGCCAATGCTGCCATGCTCACCTAAATGTACACACACACACACACACACACACGTGTTTATTAGGCAACACTAGGACTCCAGACTACAGTCGATCAGTCAAGCACAACCAGCACGTTCAGCTGAAATCTGAAACCTGTCTGTCTGCTTTCTTACTTCTAGCTGTGGCATATGTAATCTACCACGCTGCCAAGCAACCATACCCGTCTCTCTCTCTCTCTCACACACACACACACACACACCTGCCTAGCAGCAAACAGAATAAAATAAAAAGCTTATCATTCACTCACGAGGAACAAAGCACAAAATTGGACGCCTTTCATCAGCCATATGGCTCTGGGTGCAGTGTGGGGTGGTGAAAAGTGGGACAGACGTGTGGTGCCCACTGATTCAGGCACAATAAGCGGGCACCTGCTGCCCACTCAGCAGAATTAGGACAGTCGGGGCTGATAAATAGTAATAAAAACAATTGAAGGTCAGGTGCCGATGTTTATACTAAAGTAGGGGATGTAACAATACACCACGATTCCTGTTTTAATAAATCAAGAATTACTTCAAACAGAAGAGGGCGCTGCCGCTACTCAGCAACTTGGGTTTCATTAACATATTTGTACCTGCCTCAAAAAATAATGTAGATAAATAAAAGATCCTCAAAGTTACTGTATTTTATTTATTTATTTTTTGATCCCAGTGTGGTGAACCGTATAGTTATGGTGCAGGACTAGAAATCCAAAGGTGGCTGGTTCAAACCTCACTACTGTTAGATTGTTCCTGTTAGGACTTTGAGCAAGGCCCTTAACTCGCAGTTGCTCGGACCGTGTTCTGTAACGTACATCACTTAGGATAAGTGTCGGCTAAACACTGAAAATGTAAAGTGTATCTTTACACGTTCTTGTGGTATCGGAGAGAAACGTAGGATGTAAAACACACCTGTCTCACCTTCGCCGGCTCAATAACAACGTTGGTCGAGAGCTGAGCGGCATTTCGGCTCGGCCGTCTGTTCCTCTGTTCCTCTGGCGTCTCTCCTGAAAATAAACAACAATAAATGAGGTTCTTTTTATTTTTGCTCATTTTATTTACAGCTGTAGCCGAGCGGGTTGATCTCACGAGACTCTGGTGGTCATGACTGCCGTGATGGCAGAAACCTCAAAGGAGGTATCTCACCCACGTTCTCTCATGAGCTGAGAGACCTTTAATGATGCTCCAGATAACAAAACGAGTTACTGCATCACTGAATCATAACCACAGAAGACACAAGACCAAAGCACTGTGATATGTATTGTTTTGTTGAAGTGAATGTATTAATGTGACGATGCAACATCCGCTCTGTGTTTTGGAAACACATCGAGACTTCTGTCCTAATGGAACAATTATGTGTCACTTCAGAGCCACGTTCCAAAACTTGCGGTGTCAAAATGCAATCGATCAGTTGTTTGCGTCTGTGCTGAGAACGTTCAAAGAAACCGAGAGTAGGAAATAAAAACCAGAGCAAAACACTCGCTGTTCTCCAGCGTTAGTAGTATTTCAACCCAAACCTCAACCAGAACCATTCGTTTGCATACTTGACATGCGTGGCTTTTATGCCAGATGCACCTCCTGACGAGGCTTTCCTATGTATAGATACGTTAGGATTCACATAATCCCACACACCTTGTGTATTTAGAGCCTAGCCCATGTTTATACCCCAGAAAACAGCAGCCTGATGTGTTGGATCAGCTGTATTTACCCAGAGTATTTAACCACAGAAACCCCCCAGATCACTTCTCGTGTCTAGTTCACGACAAGAATGAAGCATTTAATTGGTCCAAGTTTTGGTTTAGTCTAGAAAAACCGAGTCTATAAAGTCTGAGCGTGTAATTCATATATGAGAGAGAGAGAGAGAGAGAGAGAGAGAGAGAGAGAGAGAGAGAGAGAGAGAGAGAGAGAGACCGACCATTGGCTTAGAAACAACAGCTTCAGCCAAGAGACACAACATGACCACCAACCATCTGCACAGAACCTTCTGGATTCTTCTTTCTGCACCAGTGCGGCTTCTACACCGCTTTACTTTAAGAGATATAAATAAGAATGAGAAGAAGTGGTTCTCCTACATCTGCATAAGTGTGAAGCACATATTCATACATGTTTCCTCTGCAGCCAAGAGCGAAATGTAGGAAAGTTGAGTGTATTTATTATGTTCGATATTTACACAATAAAGTGTGCGATTAAAATACAAAACACTGCCGGTGTGTAACATCCACCGCTGGTGACGGCGTGTCGGTTCTTTACAGAACACAGGATCAGAAACACTACAACAAACAGCAGACAGTTCCACCAGACTTGCACCTGACCCACGTAAACAAAGTACACTATTTGTGTAACGTCGTTATGTGAACAACACAGAACATCAATATGATCCTGATATATGATTCTTAAATCATGTTAGAAGTATTAATAGTATGATTGGGAACTTTATTCCTGATATATTCTTCTATATTTGATTAACTGCTTATATTTGGTGTATCTCTGGTGGTCATTTTTTTCTCTTATATGTAAATCATTTATAATCAATCCACACACAAGTGGCAGTGTGTGGCTTAGTGTGTATCACTGCCGCCTCACAGCTAGAAGGTTCTGGATTCGATTCCCAGGTGGGACGGTGTTGGCATGTTCTCCCGACCGGTCCGGCGGTTTCCTCCCACAGTCCGAAAACATGCAGTCATGGTAAGTGGGTGACACAAAACAATCCATGAGTGTGTTTGATATAACTTGTGTAATGTAACCAAAGTGTGAAACACCTGACATCCTAATAAACAAACAAATAAACAAAGCACACACTGTGGAATGAGTCCACTTTAGATTAACACCTTTAGGGTTCATTATTTTAGGTTTATTTTACGTTTATTTATGTATATAATGAATATTCTTGTACATACCGACAATAACAAAGCCATCTGTTTCTCTTTCAGTTGATGATTTCTTAGAATCCTTCCGCAGTCCGAAGAAACTAAACATTTTCTGTAGCACAGATAAAATATGAGTCTGCACATTAAACAAAAGCCTAAATAATGAAATTTAAATGATTTACAGGTTTTACGTGGTGGAATAAAAGTTAAAAAAAACAAGACAGGTTACTGTGACGTCAGAAGTGTAGCCACTTAGCCACGGTTAGCTCGCGTTAACTTACCAGAGTTTGTTCCAAACAGCTTCTTAATCGAACACAATAATATATATTAATACACAATAATATATAATATTCTGACCATTTCTTTTGGGTTTTTGGTTTGAGAGCTTTAGAAATTAAAACCAATTGACACGTCCAAGCTAAAGTTTCGTGTTGACAGTTGGAGTCTTTGTGGCACTGCGCATGCGTGAAACCCATCCTTGTAAGACAGCTCATACAAACCTGACTACACAATGTTATTTATTTATTTACTTATTTATCATTTCCGACATAATATATTATATTATCTGACAGAATATATTAATTATATTCTCTACATCCATTTAGTTCATAGTTCTATTGTAAAAGTTCATATTAACTGTGTAACTGTTATAGTTCTACCAGTTTTCCTGGTTTATTTATTAATTGCTTGCTCTATATGCGACGAAACATGTATTTTGAAGTATAGTATCTGTAAACAAAAATAAAAAATAATGAAAAATAAATGTTTTCTGTACTCCGGCACGGTAGGTGGCGGGCTGCTCTTTCAGACTACTTTTACAAGAAGAAGAAGTGGGCGGGAAGCGCGTGACGTCACTGTATTTGGCGGGTTTGTGTGTGTGTTTTGTGTCTCCGTGTTTGGAACTTTAATATTAATTATAAATAAAACATTAAACAAGTTAATATTAGCGACATGACGGGAGTGTTGGAGTCTCCTAAAGTGCGGATCAACAGCTCGATGCTTTCTCAGTATGTTAGCAAACCTGTCTGCTTTCTAGGACGCGTGGGGAAGGTAAAGGTCACTTTTATTTTATTTATTTATATTTAATTGTTGGATTTTATATTTTAGTCACAGCTTAAATGTTATAATAGCGACATTAAACAACATTTTATGTAAACATTTGGGTTTTATTGTCAGTATATGGTAGCCATGGTAACAGTGTTCCGCACACGTCACTTCTAATTAATAATAAATTAAAACACAAACTAATTCATTTAAGTTTATATTTTATTTCCAACCATTTAAACGATATTTTTTTCCTGATTTTGTTGTTGTACTGGAAGTAAAAATCCTTGTAAGATCTTGATGATTGTTTGAACTTGTTTTGTTCTTCAGGGACTTTTATAGGATTTTAGGGAGGAACTGTGGGGATTTTTACCCAGTCTGGTTCAACTGAATCAGTGGTTAAAAACCGAGGTTCTAATTCATCCCAAATATGTTCAGTATGATTTTAGTGTTCAGGACTGATACTACATTGTTATTGGGGGGGGGTTCTGTGTGAACATGTTCTCCACCAAATGATATTATTTACCCAATTCTACAGATGTTATTAAACTTCCTGAGTAATATAAACCTGAAGATACATCTATAAAACAAAAGGAATAAAACTCTGGTCTGAAATATGAGTTCCTGCTCTGAATGTCACAGATTTAGCAGCAACATGATGATAAAACAAAAACTCCACCCATCAATCACATCTGATTTGTTTGTTGTTTTGAAGGTTCACCCTTCTGGAAAGTCGTTTACGTTGTCAGATGGGGAGGGAAAGATGGCATCGGTGGAACTCAACGATCCTGTACGTGTGACACACACACACACACACACAGGATATATAGAATAATTATCCTTATTTAAACATTTCATGTTATGTTTCTATTTTTTACATGACATAAGTTGTGTAAAACTGTTACTCGCGCTACAGGATTTGATTGCCTGTGCTAGTTTAATCCTCCCCTTAGCTTCACATTGGATCGTTAGGAATTCATTTGATCTGTGCCTAAACAGCAGAGGGCGCTGGCGCTCTATTGTTTATTTTCCTAAGAGGAAGTTTGTCAGAATTTGTCTCGAGTTTCTTGTTTTTAAAAAGTAGTGAAGAAATCATATCGTGAATCGTAGTGCATCGTGGGTAACGTGTGTCATCACGTGTTGAATTTTGACTGAAGCAGATTTTCGTTTGTGTTTGTAACCGTTGTAGCTGGATGAAGAGCTGAGTGGAATAGTGGAAGTAGTCGGCATGGTGTCTAACAAAGGAACCATCATGGCGTCATCATACGTCATCTTCAGAGATGATAAAGGAATCTCGTTCGGTAAAGATTCAATCTTTTACATTCGATCTGTTTTCTGCTTTAGTCTCTTGTCATTTTAAATTTTAGGTACAATGAAAGATGCTTGAAAATAAAATATTTTTATTACTTCTTGCTTCAATAACACCAGGATAATAAGGAAGGAATCTGGTGGGACCCTCAGGTCGATTTCTGGTGGTGTTTCTCTAATTGTGTTAAACTTTCTCATTGTTGGTCGTCCTCTGATTCTTTTATTTTCTATTTTTTATAAACTGGTCTCTCTTTGTGTCCAGTAGTAAAATATTTCGTTTTATTATCTGAGATGAAAATGACAAATATGTTTTATTTCTTTTCTTGTTGCAGATTTGGAGCTGTATAATGAAGGTCTGAAGGTCCTGCATGATTTTCCTCAGCATTACCCCTTCGAAGTTTCATCCAGGAGTTAAAAGTCGTCTGTCTGTTCTCAGAATTTCATTCGCATCTTTTGTTTTTTTATTGTTTTTCTTATTATTTGTCATTTTGTTTCAGGCATCTGTAAATAAGTCATTTCTGTCTTTTTAGTTAATAAAATAATTAAAAGACGGATGCACTTTATCTTGATGACTTTTATTTCTCGACTTCAATCTACAGTTGAGGTCAAATGTTACATTTTGACGTCCAGGACACTTCAGACGCGGTAACATTGTCACCTTACAGCTAGAAGGTCGTGGGTTTGATCCCCTTTTCTATGTGATTGGTTTTCTCGTGTCTGTCAGGCATGCAGAATTATTCAGTAGTGCGATACAACTTGTGATACAAGTAAACACAGTTATTAAACATTTAAATTATTAATAAACTATAACGTGAATGTGGTTTTTAAGTTTGACCACTGGGTGTCACTGTTCCTTTATAACGCACCACGTTTATCTGATGTTCAAACCTGCTGTTTCTGTATTCATAATAAGATTCAATATTCATAAGTTCGAGTTGAGCGTAAGAGAGAAGTTATACATACACATCTATATTTCATTATCTCTGAATAAAGTGACTGCATGTTTTTAGACTGTGGGAGGAAGCCCACAGACACACTCAGTCTTATTAGAATTGAGCCCGGGTTTTCTTGCTGTGAGGTGCCAGTGTTAACCACTGTGCCACCCCGTGTGGTTGGCAGTGATGCTCTCGGCTCTTTATATTTATTCTAAATACAATTCTAACGTTTACACATTCCTGAGTGCACCAACACGTTTCGTCTGAATGTGTTTCGTGAACATTTTCCCACCTACAGGATGTAATACTATAAAAATCTGGAGTGTGTTCATCTCCCACCCACACGGAGGTCCGGAGGAAAGAAGCTGAATGACTTTTATGCTTTGCTGCAGTTTATCACGCGTTCAGACGTTAAAAATGTCGACTCATTAAATCGTCACCTTGGGAGCTAAAGCTGTAAATTTTGTGCCACACCTGAAGGTAAAAGTGCGACTGTAAAGCTCCACGACACCTGCAACACATCAGCCGTGTTTACACTGAACACCTGATCCGAAACATGCCGGTTGGTAGATTGAATGAATGATTTATACACACACGGCTTCATTCCTCGGGGCAATTTCACTGGAACAGAATGCACCAAGAATATCGGCACCAAGAATGTTTTCTTGTACTTCTGATTCTGGAGTGTCTTCAGTGTCTTTAGTTGCCACTCTAGATCATCTTAAAGAAGGTCAGAAACCAAACAGCGGCCTCCACTTCCTCTTCCTCTTCCTCCTCCTCCTCCAGTCCACCATGCCAACGTTTCCTCCTCATCCAGACCCTTCGAGATGAAATCTTTCTCCGAGTCGTGGCCTGAATCTTTTCCACTAAATTCCACATGAACATGACCGAAGCCTCATGGCTCTGAGTTTCTTGATCTCTGGAGCTCATGAGTGAACCCCCACCCGCCTCAAACGGCCGGCAACAGTAAAAGTCGAGCTCGGGCGCCGCAGGGTCGCAGCTGAACCCGTCAGAACGAGATGGAATAACGAGCGGGATCGTTGGGTCACACGGCCGTGCTGAGATTTACCGCTTTAACAGGAGATTAGCATCTGCACCCCCTGAGCAGACAGGTTCATCTCCTGCAGTCCGTGTACAGCCGTGGTTGTTTGGTTGTTTGGTTGTTTGTTTGTTTGTTTGTGTCTTATTTTACACGTTTGGTCACGTTCACATATTTTCAGACGCACTTTATTTACTCATCACACAATTTTATGTACAATCTTGTATCTCCAAATCAACATGCTTGCACGATTCGGGACTGTGAGAGGAAGCCCATGTAGACACGGGGAGAACATGCAAACTCCACGCAGAAATGAGGTCAAACCCAGACCCTTCTTGTTGTGAAACGATCGTGCTACTTGCTTATCCATCTATTAATCAACATCACATCCAGACTGAGAGAAGATCTCCAATCATCCAATCATTTCATGTCTATAGTTCTAAACTTTGCTCTTCTGGTTTTACAGTTTTACGGAATAAACTAACGGTTTGTAAATCTTAGTGGGTTTTAAAGGAACTCATTCTTCAAAGTGGACTCATAACGATGTAATTACAGTAATTTGCTATAAATTACACAGACAAATGTTGAAGAGCTCTGGGGGGCGTGGTGCTCTCACCCTGTCCTGACTTGCTGTACAGCAGCTGTTAGTCCTCAGGCCCAAAGCTAATTTACCATCCATCATAACCATGCCACCTTTTACCCTGTGTGTGTGTGTGTGTGTGTGTGTGTGTGTGTGTGTGTGTGTGTGAGAGAGAGAGAGAGAGAGAGAGAGAGAGAGAGAGAGAGTTACCGGACAGCGGCACATTTACGTGACCCGTGATTGCAGTATTGATTACAATCCTAATTTTCACCGTTTATATTTTCAGTAATTATCAGACAAAAGCGACTTACATCACAGTTACAGTAACAGTCTGAGCAATTATGGGTTGAGGACCTCGCTCAAGGGTCCAACAGCATCAACCCAGCATTGGTAAGGTTTGGATGACTTGTCATGCACCCTCACCACCAGGCTACGGCAACGGCTTTTACACTTTTAATTCAGTAATGAGTCCTCCACATTGAACTACCAACAATCCGTGGAGTAAAACACACATGAACACACACTAGGGTGCAGCAGTGAGCCTACATGTCCGGTGCAATGGGCAGCACTAGCCACGGCACCCGGGGAGCGGTTACGGGTTTGTGCCTCGGTCAAAGGCACCTCAGTTGTGGCTTGTCGACCCTCAGAATCAAACCGACAACCTTCCTGTGTGTATCACTGTGCCCTGTTCAAGTGTTTAGTGTATTCACCCAGTGTGTGTCTCACCGTGGCCCTAAAGAGGATTAAACGGTGGTAAAACCAGTTTTATTATTTTTGTATTTATCGTTTTGTATTCTTTACTTATTGTTTCGTTAATTTATTGTTTTGTTTATTAATTGTTTTGTTTATTTATTGTTTTGTTCATTTATATTTTTGTTTATTTATAGTTTAGTTTATTTATAGTTTAGTTTATTTATAGTTTAGTTTTTTAATTTTATTCAATTTATTGTTTTGTTTATTTATTTATAGTTTAGTTTATTTATAGTTTAGTTTTATATTTTATTCAATTTATTGTTTTGTTTATTTATTTATAGTTTAGTTTATTTATAGTTTAGTTTATTTATAGTTTAGTTTTACACCTCTCGGTTGCACTCAGACTTCAGATGCACCAGTAGGGCGGTATTATTCAGCGCGATGCACAGTGAGATTTTCACCACTAGAGGGCACTTCACCTCACATTCCTGGAGAGTGCGCGCTTCGCTGTGCGCGTTCACACTCGGCGCGCTCCCGATAGGCGGACACACGCACCGCTGGAGGATTTGCACATCCAGGTAGAAGAAATTAATTTTATTTATCATTTTTATTTACATAAACATCGTGTAATGTGTGTGGGTTGTTTACTGCACGTGCTTGTTTGGATTAAAAGCGATTATTTAAAAAAAAATGTAAGTTTACATGTTTGTTTTTTTAATTCTCTTAGTTTAAACAATTAAAACATTAAAACTGAACTTTGTTATCAGATGGTAAATCAGGAGAAGGAAATTATATATTAATAAACTCTTCTGCACAATATTTGTAAGTCTGTCTGATGAGATTTGTGCTCATAAGGGATCAGTGGTTAATTCCCTGGACGGAGAAGGTCATCAGATCAAACCCCACCTCTGCCAGGATGCTGCTTTTAGGCCCTTGACAGAGGCCCTTAAGAGGCCCTTAACCATCACTCACTGCCATGTAAGTCACTTTGGGAACATTTGGCGTCCTGCTAAATGTCATTAATTTAAAGAAGCATCTCTGACACCAAGTTTAAGCACAAGGTTAAGGGCCTTACTCAAGGGCCCAACAGCAGCAACCTGGTAGAGGTGGAGTTTGATCCAGTGACCCTCTGATTACTAGCACAGAGCCTTTATAATGATCCCACCAGACCGACTGGACCGAGTCCAGCAGTAGTCTATTATTTTGGGTACCACTAATTCAAAAGACGCCGGTTCAAACATTACTAACTAACAGCTTTCTATTGTTGCTGTCGGGCCCTTGGTCAGGGCCCTTAATCTGCAAGTGCTCAGCCTGTATACTGTAATTATTATAACCTAATGTGAGTAAATGCTGAAAATGACTCCAAGCTTGATATCTTTCATAATATTCACTCAGGCAACGATCTGGACCCAAAATAAAACCCTGAACTGAATGTGACTTCACGTGCGTCTGCGGTCTGAGGAAATAAAAGGATTCATTATTTTATTCGCTTTTCTTTTCATGATCAGATTTAAGTAGGTCTGGATCTTGACAGTAAGACATCACGTGTGTTTATGGTTAAAAGATTCAGGCGTCCCGATCGAACCCTGAGGGTTTTGGAGTTGTGTTGGTGATGATGTCGTTTCAGTTACAGGTTTTGAGGTCACTGTGAGGTTGGAGGATGCGGTTGTGTGTCCTCCTGCTGATCTTCTCCTGCACGGTGAGAAGCCAGAACAGACGGAGGAGCAGACAGAAGGTGGACGGTCCAGTCGTCCAAAATCATGTGAAAAGTAACACACACACACACACACACACACACACACACACACACACACACACACACACACACACACACTACCTGGCTTTAGTATCTGGACACATGTCCCTGAGTTGACTGGATGCCTCGTTCCAAGAGCTGAGGTGTATCTGTGGTTAAGGTACTGGGTTCGAGACCAGAAGGTTGTTGGTTCAAGTCTTTTTGTATAAAGGCGGCTGTTAAATACTGAGGATGTAAATGTAACGGACGATTCAGACGTTGTGTCTCTGTTGTCCAGCCCTGCAGTGTTCGTTATCTGTGGCCTTCCTGTTGGACAGTTCAGAAAAGGCCCAGCTAACCCTGTTCGAGAAGCAGCGAGACTTCGTCCTCCGTTTCGGAGCCCAGCTGACCCGGATGAGCGCCCCCGGCTGGCACTTGAGCGTACGTCTGGCCGCTTTGCAGTACAGCAGCGGCGTCTCTATCGAGCACAACTTCCTGGACTGGCAGGATCTCGACGTCTTCCAGAGCCGCGTGGCCGCCATGTCTTACATCGGGCACGGTACTTACTCGGCGTACGCCATCTCCAACGCCACGGCCATGTTTCAGCGGGAGACTCCGGGCGGTGGCATGCGCGTGGCACTGCTCATGACGGGTGGCGTTGATCATCCGCGCAGTCCCAGCGCCATCCTGGCCGCCACCGAGGCTCAGAGCAACGACGTGAAGGTGTTGGTGATCGGCCTGAAACGGGACGGCCGGAGGAACGATGGGGTGATGTCACCAGGGCATAACCTTCACCTGGACGACGCCCGGCTGGATGAGAAGCTCCTCGGGAAGATGGTGAGGAGAAGGAGTCCAGCAGAGTAGAGAATCATAAAGAATCATTTAACAGGAGATGATTCGAATCAGTGATTCATTTAACAATAATTAATATTCATTTTGAACAGCAGAGGGCGCTGGTGCTATATAGAACCAGCATTTTGGCTTAGTTTGTACCTTCTCCAGACAAGAAAATGAATTTATAGATTTATTGTTTAGATAAATAACAGAATATTTACTTTTTAAACTGCAAACTTTGTCGTTGCATCTCTAGTTTAAGAATCATTTCTTGCACTCGTTTCTGTTTTTAAAAATTATTATTTATTTTTTATGTTTGATGCACGTTCTTTGTTTTTCTTTGTGTCGTCCACATTTCTTCTATTTATCCAGTTTCTGACCCTGATTTTCTGGCCCTGTTCTCATGGTTTATGTTATAAAGGTCCATCAGAACCTTTCTTTGGACTTTATTAAGATTTTAAACACATTTTTCTCCCAATCTGGTCCAAATCCAGACCGCAGACGAAACGTCATGCTCAGTCCAGAGGTCTATCTGTAGTAACATCAACTAACCAGCAGATGTCATAATGGCAGCCCTTATAAGGAATCCTTGTTTCGTCCACATACGCTCTCTTATAAGCTGTTATAATAACACTCCGACCACTGTATTCATTGTTATTATTTCTTTGTGTTTTTTTAGAATGAGGTTGTGAGGACAGAGGTGAGGCGCTTCGACCGATTCTTTTTAAATACCTCGATCGTGGAGGAGTTCCGATTCCGCTCAGAATAAAACCGTCTGTTTGTTTTAGTGCCCAAAGCCTGAACTGTGTGAGTGTGAGAGAGGTGAGACAGGCGCTGTGGGACCGACGGTCAGTACAATTTACCCACAATACAACAACCAAACATACTGATGATCTCTCCAGTGATTCATTCTTTTATTACTATTATTTATTTTATATTTATCAATAATTATATATCTTTTTATTTACTATTATTTAAATTTATTCTTAATTATTTAATTTATTCTTAATTATTATTTTTCATATTATTGTTTGTATTTATTTGTATTATTCACTATTAATGTAGATTCATCTTTAAATAAATGTTTATTTATTATATTTATTTTGTTTACTCGAGTTTTTAATGTTACTTATTCATCATTATTTATAGTTTTTTATATTTAATGTTATTTGTATTTATTTGATTCACTATTATTTTGATTCATCATTAATTATCTTTATTGTTATTGTTTAAAATATATATTTATTTTTTATAATCATTTACTGTTATTATATATTTATTATTATATAAAACTTTGGCTTCTGTGAAAAGTGCGATATAAGTATTCTTATTAAACTTATATAATTAATAAATAATATATATTTATATAAAATAATATTTTGTAAATTACTGTTGTTTATTTTTATTATAATAAATATTGATTGTTATTTATATGAACTATTATATATATTGTATGTGTTTTTATTTCTGTATGATTGTTTTTTTCAGGGTGACCCAGGTGACCCGGGTTCGCCCGGCACGCCCGGTTTGACAGGATGGCGAGTAAGTTCAGATGTTCCTCCTCAGATCCTCGTGAGGTTCTGAGACCTCCTGACTCTCTCTGCTGTGATTTGTAGGGTGAACCGGGGTGGAACGGTCTGCCCGGGGCAGGAGGACGGGAGGTAACTCACATCTGGATTAGTGGAGATTATTCGGAGCTTCTTTTGACCCTCATGATGCTTTTGTTTTGGTTACAGGGACGAATCGGAGATAAAGGAGTGAAGGTACCAATAAGAGTTTAGGGAAGGTCCCGCTCAACGGCTCAGGAATAAACCGGAGCCTCGACTGAGCTTTTCTGAACACGCTCGGTGCAGCTACTCAATCCATCTACTGCATCAAACCTGTGCAAGATCCATGCACACTAAACGTGAACTGTTTATCTCCCCCTAGTGGTCATCGGCATTTTATCAGCTTTTCTTTTTGATGCTTTTTGATGTAAATTCAGTTTTTTTCTCTCTTTTGTACTCCAGGGTGGGCGAGGAGAAAGTGGTGCCACAGGGACGAAGGGTGATCAGGTAAGTTCTCCAATATTTCACAGTATCCAATTAGTAAATGATTCAGAAATTAATGAGGGGTTGGTTTTTGCAGGGTGTAGACGGAGCACCAGGACCCCGAGGATCTCCAGGAGAACAGGTGAGTGTTCATGCATCTGCCGGTCTAATTGTGAACTTGTGGATGAGGGATGTGGACGAGGATTGTGGACGAGGATTGTAGACGAGGGAAGTGGACGAGGGATGTGTAAGTGGGACGTGGATAAGGGACGTGGACGAGGGACGTGGACGAGGATTATTTATCATTTTATAAACATGAAGCTTTTCCATTTGTTTATTCATTCATCCTCAGACCGTCCATACTGAACGTAGCTGTGAATGAAACATAATCGCAGTATCTTGGTGTTTTAGGGTCCTGTAGGTGGCCCCGGAGATCCTGGCCCCAAGGGCCCTGCCGGACAGAAGGTAAGTCTCTGTACCGTCACCTCGATCTGTAACGACACGGCGCTTCGGACCTCGTTTACCATCCGTGTTTTCAGGGCGACCGTGGAGCTGCCGGGCGTCCGGGACCTCCGGGAGAAACGGGGATCGCGTTTCCCGGGCTGAAGGTTCGATGAGTTAAACGTGATGAACATGAGATTTTGACTCTTTTCGGGTCCTTTATTCTGCTGGATGTGTTTGTAGGGTAATAAAGGGCTGGTGGGCAGAACGGGTCCCGCCGGCCGGGTCGGGTTAGGAGAGGTGGGACCGCCGGTAAGTTCCAGAAATTTATTTATTATGGTTTTTATGTTTATTATGTTATTTTAATATGACTTATTTTTTGTTGTTGTTTAGGGGCCACCGGGACCCCTGGGTTTTCCGGGCAGCCAAGGTTTCCCGGGCGAGTCTTTGCCAGGACCCAAGGTGCAGGAACGGGGGTTCACAGTCGCGCTTGATTTATTTAATTGTAATTTTTATTGTGACGTTTTGACTTTTGATTTTAGGGGGACCGAGGTTATAACGGCTCTAAGGGGACACGGGGCCCGCCGGGTGTTGGCATCAGGGGTGAAAAGGTCGGAACCGGTTTTACGTTTGTTTCCTGACCCTGTTACACCCTGTTTTTTTCTGACTGTAGCTGTATGATTCTTTATATCCTCCCTAAAACCTCGTTTTCTTGTCCCCGGGGCCCGAAGGGAGGTTCTGGGGAACCAGGGGAACCAGGATCGATGGGATTTCCCGGCGTCGGGATCCAGGGAGAGAAAGTGAGTCCTGAAACGTCCCATGTTCTCGTCGTCACGGCGTTTAAAATGTTTGTTAAATGTTTGTGACTTGAACCTGCAGGGTGATGGAGGGCCAGTCGGGCCCCCGGGTCAGAGAGGAGCACCAGGTTTGGGGATTGCGGGACCCAAAGTGAGTCATGTGATCATTGGTTGTGTTTTATTTTCTGGATGTGAACGTTTCTCATCGTGTTCTCCTGATACAGGGAGATCAAGGACTCGGAGGAGAACGAGGATCACACGGAGAACCGGGAGACGGAGAACCCGGTTCTAAAGTAAAACTACTCGTTCTACTGCATCAGTACCTCATCTAAACTTCATGTTACAGTGCGGGACAGACAGACAGATAAACACACACACAGACAGAGATACACACACACACCAAAATGATAGAAGGTTAGACACAGACAGACAGACAGACAGACAGACAGACACACACACAAAATGATAGAGAGATAAATAGAGACAAATATGTGAACAGAAAGACAGACAAACAGATAGAATGAGAGACTTACAGACAGACAGACAGGCAGCTGGACAAATAGATAGATGGAGAGACAGACAGACAGACAGATATACAAACAGAAGTATATATAAATAGACATAGACAGAAGGACCGACAGACAGACAGACAGGTAGATTGATAGATTGCCAGACACGTACAAACAGAATTGATAGAAGGATTGTGATTGACAGAATTGATTGTGTGTGTGTGTGTGTATGTGTGTGTGTGTGTGATTGTGTGTGTGTGTGTGTGTGTGTGTGTGTGTGTGTGTGTGTGTGTGTGTGTGTGTGTGTGTGTGTGTGTGTG
>JAOUQU010025054.1:0-17948 GCA_028566735.1 Ammoglanis amapaensis | reverse complement strand
TCGACCAATGGAATTTGGCCGACTAGTAATTTTTTTGGTCGACCAACGAATAATCGATTATTTGCGGACAGCCCTAAATAAATGTATCTCATTTATGCGGATTTTTTCAATGAATGTATACACACAAACACACGTTGATATCTTGGTAAGTAATCAAAGTACATAATTCCCTTCATTGTTGTAGCAAGTGGAGTTATTTTTATTACCATACCATCATTTTAAGTATATGTTTTCAACCCCAGGCTGTTTAAAATTGAATGCTTATTGTATTTAAACAAATCAGAAGATCTGTGTTTATGATTTAGGTCTAAAGTTGGGTCTAAAGAGATCAACGTCATATATCAAGATGTGCATACCTATGCTCGTTGTCTCCTTTTCTTTGCCATTTAGGTGCATATACAAGTATATAACTTTTACTTTCCTAAATAAAATTGAGGTTTGGGATGCATTACCATTTTGGAATTGACAATCTAGTTTAATAATACAATGACAACTTGCCTCATAATTGGTCATACAGCAGTAGTAAATGGAAAGTCACGACTCCAGGCCCACAGCAACCTGGAGTAAATCCATTAATTACTTAAACTGGGCTTTGTTCGCTAAGTGCCGTACATGTAAATGAGCTTGCACTAGTTAAAGATGCACTTTATTTAATGGAAGGAAACACAGCAAAAATGATGAACTAATCTGCAAGCCTTCTGTATAATTTGATAAAGTTCATAAACATCGTCAGCACGATTAATATGCAAATGTAGCTTGCTGTTCAAATAAACAGAATCTGATTAATTCTCTTAAACGACACATTTCAATGTGAATATGTAAATCTGTAATAAATGTTCGTTTCTGCACAGCAAATCAAACTTGCACAGGGTGTCTAAGATTCACACATAAAAAAATCATGCAATCAGGTGCAGTAAAATACACGGCACCTCATGTTATGATTTAGCACCTCATGTAATGATTGCTCCACCTGTTACACAGGTTTGATTACTGTCAGATCTGGTGCCTGATGATGAATGAGCCAAAGATAAGAACACGTACCATCTGCTGCAGATTTTGTACAGCCGGTATTTCCATTAATGACGTCTTGAATCAGACCGGATCTGCAAATAAATGAAAAGCCTAAAAGTTACAGCTAAAATATTTTACATTTTCAAATTCAAATTCAAATGGTATTAGTCATTACACATATACAGATGTACAGTACAACGAAATGTTTCTCTTCGCATATCCCAACTTGTCTGGTAGTTGGGGGTCAGAGCGCAGGGTCAGCCAACATACAGCGCCCCTGGAGCAGACAGGGTTAAGGGTCTCGCTCAAGGACCCAGCAGTGGTCGTGTAGCAGAGCCTGGATTTGAACCCCCAACCTTCTACCCACTAGGCTACACTGTCCCTAATTTTTTTTAATTTTAATTTTAAATCTCGTACTTCTGTGTAATTATACACATTAAACGCATTATTGAGGAAAAGCAGTCAACAAGTGCTCAGCACTTCTGGGAATTCCTTCAAGACCTCATGAAGCCGATTGAGAGTAGTATAGGTGATAGCTTAGTGATAATTAAGGTACTGAGCTAGCAATCACATGATTCAAGTTCAAATTTCATTACCATCAAGTTGACACTGTTGGGCACCTGGGCAAGGCCCTTAACCCTCAACTGCTCAAAAGTGGTGTTCTGTTGTAATTCTAAGCAACCAGATTTGAACCAGGGAGTTCAGACTTTTAACATTGGTGTGCAATGGAACATTACAACTACTCCACCTTACACCAATATACAATGTCGAATTAAGTCTAAAATAAACACAGAATGAAAAGGTGTGTCCAAAGTTTTGATACTGTATTTCATAACATTTATTATTCCAGTAAAATGTTCATGATCCCACTTAAAATTGTTTTTTTAATGGCACCCATATACCAGGTACCTACCTGTCTGTGCGAGTTGTGATCTCCACACATTGTTTCCCATCCCAAGCACAAAAAGGATCCCGTGCCAACACACAGTCGAAGCAGGAAGCATACTTGTGACACGTGGATAAGGGCAGCTGCAAAACTCCAGAGGATGAGCCCACATACACGCTCATCTGCAAATGAAACGTAAAAAGCATGAATATGTGATCTTTGCAAACATGCTCCTTAGTAGTGTGCTGTGTAGGCCGTATAAAAGCAAGCAAGGCAGTTCACAGGGTTTTTCAAACAGACCCAAAGTGAAGAATAAAAAACAGGTAATTAGTCTTACAATAAAATCACACAGAAGACAGAACATCAGAAAACATATGCTACATAATATTACCATATCTCATGCCAAGCAGCGACTGTAGTGCTGCAACATGTCTGTTGGACTCACTATAGCAAGTGAAATTCATTTCCTGGAGTAATAAATCACACTACACTATCTGACAGCTTTAAAATCGAATCAGAATAATGATTTGTCATATTCCAGGAAAGTACTGCATTTTGTGAAGTTTGATTGGCAATGGTGTTGAGGTTTTTGACCCTCTAGGGAACTGTGTTTCCAATTTTGGACAACAGCTTGAAAATGCCCTTTTCTACCTCAACTGGAAAATACTTGTTTAGATCTCCAACTCAAATAAAATGTGTAGATTGTCTTCTGATGCATCTTAGTTTGCACTTTATAAGTAAAGATATTGATTAAATGACTGGGACAATTGATACTAGAGAATACTCAGCAAATCAGCAACCCATGCATTACCTAATATCCTACTTCAGATATATATAAGATGCCTTATAGGTACAGATATATAAGATGCCTTATAGATACAGGTCAGTGTAGTGATGACGAGAGATGATAAAGTAGCAAAATGTCAATGATGTCATATTAATAACATTTTTGAATTTTGAATAGTATTTTAAAATGTCTTTGGCAAAAGAACGTATTTATAAATGGGTTCTTCCAAAAACGTTTTGCTTCCTGTCACAATCACATGCAGTGATGAAAAAACGAAATAAACTGCATTACAGTTACTGCCAATAAAATGTATTTCTTAATAAAAAGTTACTTTATTGAAGGTGCTTTCATCTATCAACAGTTTCAGCCTGGAAAACATCTTTGTTTTATTATTATTTATTCTAAGAAACAGCAATTTAAATAACTACAATATATATACAATCCAAAAGAAGTCTTGTCTCACATCGAACCACAAAAATATTACAATATTGTAGATTGATCTGCAATAATAATAATTAATTCTTTAAGTGTCTATTTCTCTCATTAAACACATTTAACAACCACTTTTATTATGAATAGACTAACAAAGAATGTAATAATTATTCCATCCATCTGATATGTATTTTTGCCACCTTAATACTATTTAGTGTCAGGGTGGGACACACTCTACCATGACCCTAAAGCAAATACACTCAACACCTGAACAGATCGCCAGTCTGTTGCAGGGTAGAGAGACAAATACACACATGAGGCAATTTCAGTATCTCCAATTAACCTGACTGCATGTTTTAGGACACATGGAGAACTTTCAAACTCCACGAAGAAAGCCACAGATTGATTTACCCGGGATATCTTGCTGTGAGGTAACAGTGCTAACAACTCATGTTCTGCTAAAACTATAACCAATGAATTTCTTTAAAGTAACATGCCCAAAACTCATTGCATCAAATTGTTCTTCCCCAGATTCCCAACAATCTGATGATTCTTGTTTTTCCACCCTCTTTAAACTATAAATGTGTGGAAGGATTCCACGTACAGTGAAACTTACAAATGTATTTGGATTTGCATGATTGTTCTTACGTTAAAATGTTGATGTGTTAAATCTGTTTTTTAAAGAATTAATGAATAAATAATAACCCCCTTGCCTCCCAACTTTAATGACAGAGATGGTATTTCGTTATAAATACCAGGATATTCTCCTTTTATTTTAAAATTATAATATAGACATTATAAAATATTAATAATAACACAGGACACAAACGTCTGAATGCTGTTCTAAAAATTGCTATTCATATACGGTGTTTGAAAAGTAATAGGACGTTGTTTTATAAGGCAGCTCATTTGCCATTCAAACAAATAGGAAGAGTTGACAATGTGCTAGCATGTCAGATAACATCATTCCTGTTATATAGTCAGTTATTTCTGAAAATGATTTGCAAATAAATATGGCTGCACACCTTTATACAAATTGAACATCAATACTAATTTATTTACATTTGAAAATAACTTTGTTCTTTGCTGCCTGTGAAGAAAGTGAATTAAGTCCACCATGTTATTTGTTTTACTATTTTATGGGAAAAAATAAAACATGTAGCCCAAAATAATAAAAAATAAATAATAATAAAATAAATAAAATGTACACCTCTTAAATCGTTCGTTTCGGAATTTAGAATACTCTTTCCCCTACGGTGCTTTTACACACGAAGGAATTAATCCTCCGTAGGCAGCAGTAGCCACAACAGCCAATGGAGCAGTTAGGGGATAGGCGTCTTGCTCAAAGACACTTCAGTCGTGATGCCTGGAATCAAACCGGCAAACCTTCCGATCACAAGCCCAGTTTTATAACCCCCGGGCAACAGTTGCCCAACTTACTACTATTTGTCTTGATTTGATTTATGTAACTTGCTACTGAGGCCTTAATTTCCTTCGGGATTAATAAAGTACCTATCTATCTATCTAAAGTAAACACAAACTGCAATACTAAAGGTCCCACAGTGCTTTAACTTAAATATAATCGTCTGACCTGCTTCTGAGAGATGACTATACTATCCACAGGTTGTGGCTTTTTGAAGAGCTGGAGCTCCTCCACAATGTGGAGCTGACCATTAATATCAACTGCTCTATGAAGCCAGCCATCATCTGCAGAATACAAACATTTAAAAATCAATGTTTAAACAACTAAAAAAACGATTAAACATGAGAAAACACGATGCTGTGCGATCTCTGAGTTACACAAACCTGTGCCAATGAAGAGCACGTGGTATTGATGGCCATTCAGAGCAGTCACTTTGTGCACAACTAATTTTGTATAGTCTACAGATCTCTTAAACAGAAGTGGACGTTGTCCCTGGGGAAGGATCTGCTTGGACATTAGCGGGTGGCGGCGAATGAAGTGTAACACATCATCTGGCAGATCAGTGGAGAAATTAATGTTCCTCGCCCTAAGCTGGTCTGTAATACACTAAGGAACAAAAATGTAACAAAAATATTAATATCCAATCCACAAATATGTACATAAACAGGTTTAAATCAACCAAGCCTAGATGCACGGCTGTCCTGGAAGTCTAAAAATTCTGTTATACGTAAGGGAAACTGTAACACTAGATCCCCAAATGAACAAATTAAATAAACATTCATATGGCTTGTTGATTTTAATATAAAATATAATTTGTTTGTGACAAAATTCTATCACTTATTAGTAATAAAAAGAAACAAAGACATAACAAATGATCAGACTTATCAATACATATTATGAACGTGTTGTATTTTTAAGATTGATGCATGATTTGGTCAATTAAAAAAAAGCTTTGATACTAGATGCTACTGAAGACTTCTCAGTCATCACTTTAAGCAAGAACGTCTAGGAATTGTTTCCCTAAATTATCCAACAATGCTGACAATGAATCAGGGTTTTGACAGCTTGTGTTCGAGGTAGTGGGCTAGAAAGGTCGCTGGTTTAAGCCCCACTATCACCAAGCTGCCACTGTATGACCCCTGAGCGATGTCTTTATAATTGTAAGTGGCTTTGGATAAAGTCATCTGCTAAATTCTGAATGTGTAAACATAAATGTCTACTATCAGTCTGTGATGTGTTGTAGCTTAGTGAAGTGTATGAAGCTTTATTTTGTGACAGTAAACATTATGAATGCAGAAAGTGTCGTTTTGTGCTTCATACACACATCACAGATAGCCAACTATAACAACAAAAGCTTAACAATGCGTGTTCATACATGACTTATAAAGAGGTTAAATGATCCAGATGGATGTTTAATCAGGCTTACCGAGCCAGGCCGCAGATCTGGGACCTTTCCTGTGTACTCGGTCCATTTGGTACCAGCACCTTCTGGACTTTCCATGTAAGGTCCATTGAAGGCCTGCTGGACGTCTGCTATTGTGTAACGGCAGATAGCCGATGACTTAACGTTTTTCCTGTAAAACAAGAATCGTGTTTAAGCAAAAGGCAAAACTGCCCAACCCAAACTTGGTAATCCAAAGATATGAAAAAAAAACACATTCTGTAAATGTGTACATGAAACGATTTAAATGGTTTAAAACCAGCAATTCATATCAAGTTTCCAAACTGTCTCAGAGCTCAAACTTCCTTAAATATTTGAACCGATATTAACGGCTCATTTCCTTGTAAGTTGTCAGTACAGTACACATATGTATATTTTTTACATGTTTTTAGAACATAAGGTACATTATTTTAAAAATTAAAACTGCTTTATTGATTGTTTATAATGCAGAAATTTACTCAGTTAAATGACTACTGTAATCATTTACCAAAAGTCTTAAAGGAAGAATAAAAAGTAGTAAAAAGTCAACTGACAATATGGTCAGTATTGATAGGAAAATAAAATGTGAACTACCTGTTCCTCTCTGCCATGAAATGCTAACTAGTAAACAAGTGAAGAGTTTTTGCTCTTTTATATATTGTTGAAAATGAAAAAAGTAGAAGTAGTAATAATTGATTTCCTCTATGAGCATATAGCTTAAAGCTGTATGTAATATGGTAGAATATTTTTCAATAAATACTTAAAATGTAGTGAAACTTTCTGAAGGACCCTCATGTATTTATTCAAATATAATCGGGGGGGGGGGGATCCTTGTATCTAGTAAGTATCCGATAAATGCCGACCAGACTGATGCTTTGCTTCCTACCAGAGCTGAAGAGGCTTTCTCTGCCTCGGAGCCTTGGCTGATCTCTTTGTTTGTCAAGGTCTTGGCATGCTGGCACAGAGGCTCCATGAGCCCACAATGTAACCATAGCAACATGAAAATAGATTGCAGATGTATCGGAGAGTGCCCAATAGATGTGAGGGGATGTGGAAGGACGGGGGTGAGAAAGAGCAGGACAGACAAAACTCATCAAGAGCTACAGTACATTCTTTTGACAAGTGGAAGGAGAGAGGGTAAAAACAAAGACAGGGAACGACAAGCATCTATTACCAATGACTGAAAAACCTTGAAAAGATAACCGGGAGAGGAAACATACAATGGAAAAAAGATGACAGTGAGAAAGTAATAAAAGACTGGAAAAAAGATGACTTTCATTTCAGATTCTGCGTGCTCTCTTTTTCAGTGAAACCACGGTAGTACAACAATGCAGTGTCAATGAATAAAACACATGTGCAGACACATCATGGTCGTTGCATGTGGCCCCCAAAACGAGGCTGAACCCACAGTTCATCATAGTTTTTAGCTTATTGCATCAACTTTTCTTTACAAATCCTTCAAGTCACCACATCAAATCTACTGCAATCAATCAATCATGTGATAGAGCAGCGTGGGTTGTGTGTTAAATCGAAAGCACACGTTTTGTTTACTGCCTGTGTAGCTTGGCCAAAAGGTAAAAAGTATAATAGAGTCATTCAATACAAAACTAGCCTAACAGGAACCAATAGAAAAACCCAGAATTTCCCGTTTTAATTATTTTTTAATTATTAAAGTGGATTGAAATGAAAACAGAAACAGTACAACAATGTTTAGTAAATGTATTTAATAAACTTTACTTTTATGATTGGCCATAAAACATTTAAGCACTATAATTTTCATTTTTACTTTTTACTGTGAAGTTATTATAGATTATAGATTATTTGCCAAGATTTGATGACATGATTAAATATATAGAATAGAACGTACTAACAAAACGGAACACCAAGTTTGCTTAAATGTTTACTACCACTAACAGAGACAATACGTCAGTTCTCTGGCTGAAGTAACATGATATGAATAGAAATAAAACAAAATGAATGATATATCTAAAAAAGTCAGAAAGTTACTGGTCAGAAGTTACAAAACTGCCTTAAACATGACATGAGACCCCCAAAACTTAAATCCAGTGAAGCATCTGTGGGACCCTGTTGATCCCGTTAATCTGCTGTCCATGACGCAAAGGGCAATTACTCTGGACATTAGCTGATAGTCATAATAATTCGAACTGGGATAATAATAATAATTTTTGGAAATCTTGGATCCTTTTTGTTGGATATCTGATGGTTTTGTAGTCCTTGTACCATAAAAACCAGTTGGTTTCAAAAGCAATCTTTTAATATTTTGCTAATGTGAAACATCCAACCATATGAAGTGAGCATAAGACACATGGTTCCATACAACAAGCAGCTTGAAAGTTAGCACAGTAATATTTAAAGAGAAGTCTCAATGATCCTCTCTGATACAATCTCACACTGAAACCGACCTGCTTATGAATAAAATATAACTCACGCTAGGGTGCCAGAAAACCTGTCATCACTTTCCCTAAGATTATGCTAGCAGCGCATCAGCTTGGTATAGCGGGCCAAAAAGAAACACAAGCTTCTGAACAAACTGGGACTTTCACTAAATCCATCCTTGTCCTCACAGTTCACACAACTTTAGCTCGGCTATCCATACAAAACACTAATTGCTGTTACTGACAACTCAACATATGTCTTAATGCAATATCAGAATAACATAAAGGTTCTTGTTATGAAAACTAGCCTCTATTTGTAAATGTTGGTGTATTTAACCAGAAACTAAATTGTCACAGCGATAAGCAGTCATGTCTCTAATCAAAAATGCAATAAAGAGTGCATGCAATGGTTGCTTTACAATATTATCCATCATTATCGATCAAAATCCAAGTGGAAGTAAATCTATTTCTTACCATTCTAAGCCAAAAATGCCATAGAGCATGGTGTCCTCGATCCTGGGGCCTTCCAGGACAAACATGCTGCGTAGAACGTTAAAGTGGAACTCGTAATCAGGAAGGGAACACACCAGACGTGCCTTGAGAAAAGATGTCCACTTTTTCTGCAGGGTCAGGAGACCTCCTCTGTCACTCTATAACAAAAGAGAACAATAAAACAAATGAATCAAGCGTGTAATAAAAACAATCTGTCCTCCATTTATATGAGCTTACAGTAAATATGTTCATTAAAAGTTAAAAGCACACCATATGTTATTTTAATAGGCATCTTTTTACAATATACTTATGAATATATCTCCCTTATGCATTGTAAGTGTGTCGACTGAGCTCAAGAGGTTTGCAGTAGTGTGGAACCTTTTAACTCATGACCTTTGAAACTAGATGCATTTCAGAGCTAAACTATAAAAAAAATCCAAACAAGACCAAGAATAAGAATTAAATATCAAATCTTGTTTTCATAATCAATCATAGAGATTCTGTTTACGTTTCAGCATTTAGCAGACACTGTTATCCTAAGCGACTTAAATGACTGAACAGGCTTTGAAAGTAAAACTGATTGTAAAGTGGCTTGTTCGAGGGTCTGACTGCACCAAGCTGGAAGTGGTGAGGTCTGAACCAGGGACCTTCAGGTTACTAGTCCAGTACTTTACCCACTAGGATCTGACCCAAGATCCTAGACATTGAGATATATATTTAGTGGGTAGGTGCCAAAAACAACCCAATTATTTCACATTAGGCTGGAATATACCACAGGCGCATGAAACAAACTTAAACATATATGTTTTAAATACAACCTTAAAAAATCAAGTCACTCAAATCCAGTATCTGAACCAACAGTGTACCATTGTAAATGGCCAGAAATTTTACATGTAATACAAACAAAGTCTGAAATTAAAATTGGTCTTGTGTTTATTATATAAAAACAATTGCTTGAGCTAAAATACTGACCGAAAGCACGAGATCATAAATACAAGCCAGTTATACATCAGTTTCCTCAGAAGGGTGTCTGGACTCTCCCTTAGAGACAGGGTGAGAAATTCTGTAATCTGAGAGGGACTTGAGCCACAGACTCGAGTTGCTACTCCTCCATGTCATGGAGAAGCAAGTCGAGGTAATTCGGGCATCTGGTCAGAATACGTCTCCATGTGGAGGAGTTACAGGCAAGTTTAATCGGGAAAAGACCCCAGGAAAGATGCCTCGGAATCATGATGGTAGAGCTGGTGGATGTGGCTGATATGTCAAGATTTTTATACTTAATGCACTTCCTAACAAATCTGTCTCTATTTATCTGGGCTTGGGACAGACATTACAATGCACTCCTGTTTATGCGTCCTAGTGGCTAGGTAACTGTACGATACTTCATTGTATCCAAGAAATCAGAATGCATGATTTTGCAATGTGGGAGTAAACTGGACTGCCAGAAAGAAATCCATGCAAACACATGAATATTAATCTGTTACAATTTAATGCAAATTTTACCTTTTACAGTTTATAATTAGATACAAGAAAGACATCTGTGATATTGATCGATGTGGGCCAACAGCGATGGCCTATGGATCAAAAGGTCGTGAATATCACCCATGGTTTAAGACGGGCATGACATTTTGAGCCAGGTTTGGTTCTAAGATATGAAAGGATTAACAAGAGATAGAGTTAAGCCCGCTACTACCAGATAAAAATCATATCCGATTATTTTATTACATGAGATCGTAACTCCTACATTTACCGCCTGGCTTCACGCAACACATCGACCAGCCAAAATATTATGACCACCTTTATAACCACCACAAAACGAACCATGGAAATGTATGCACTGTGAATGACACCTTGCAATCAGGGTCTAGCCTTCTCTACTCATGTGCATCATTGAGCCTTGGCCGTCCAAGAACCAGTTGCCAGTTTCACCACTTTTCATATCTTAAACCACTGTAGATACACTGCAGACCAAGAACACCCCACAAGAACTGCAGTTTTAAAGATGCCCTCGTCAAACTTGATAAAATGTTTGGTTGTTTTAAACATATCAACTTTATAAAATTTTAATATTCCATTCAAAATATTGCACCCAAAAGATACAGGAAAAGACAAATTGTCAGATCACATAAGGTCTATCACATGGTAAACCTGTGATGTGACATTTACGTTTAGCATTTAGTAGTCGACTTACAGTCTGAGTAATGAGGTTTAAATGCCTTGCTCAAGGGCCCAGGAGCAGCAGCAGCAGCAGCCTGGCAGCAGTGAGGTTTAAAACAGATTCCATTCAATTAATAGTCTATTTAGCTAACCACTAAGCTACAACTGGCCCCTTTACTTGATCCTGCCATTACACAATAAAAAGATATACTATTACAGAATGTCCTACTTATGGGGAGAAATCACTACTTAAATCTAATCTAATTCAGTTTGTGTTCATTGTTCCATTACAAATGCTGTACATTTGACCTCAATCTGATTGATGAAATAAATGTAATTTACATCTTGCTTCCCCAGGGAGGAACAGCTTTTATTGGGTCTTACATAAAGTGCCTCTACATGTTGTTTTCTCCCTGGGCCAAGGTGCTGGGACAGGCCTAGCACCTTGGGCTATAACAAAATACAGTACATTATAATGACAGGACAAACATCTGCAAATAAAGAAAGGAACTCAACAAAGCTTCTATTCCATCTATTCAACAAAATAATAATTATTAACAAAATAATATACGAAAACAGTACTGCTTTTAAACACATTTTTGTTAGACTGTAATGTGCTATGATATGGCGGAAAGTTAAATGAACTTTATTTGGCACACAAATAAGACTGCAACAAATGCAATGCAAAATAAAATATTGTTATCGCTATTGAATTTACAAAAAAGCTAATTTTGCTTATTAGGGGGTAATGATTTTAATATTAGATGATCTAAACACCAGCCAATAAAACAAACTACAAAGAACATATGGGTAGGCTATATTGGGTTTTAAAAAGGTGTCTAGAGATGATTGGTGTTAGGGTAATTGAATCATATAAAGTGTCTATGTTTGCAGTGTAATTCACTGCTCTAATTCCAATAATGAAAGATAATCTCCTCATTAAAGTGGTCCTGCTGTGTGGACTGGCACAAAAATATTACAAGTCCTCCCAGAATCCTCACAGCCCACTACACCATTCTGAGACCAACAGTGAGAAATGTGCTGCATGAGTTCCAGGCAACATCGGTTTCTATTCTCAGTGTCTATACACAGCATTTATTTTAGACTGAGTATTGTGAGTATAATCACAATGGTTAAAGATTAATGCTTTAATCTAATTCAATGTTAAATTAATGCTTATTTAATAATCAAATGATTTTAATGTCATGTTTTACACTTTGGTTATGTTAATGGCAGACATGTGGTATTTAATAAAAACAGAACTGGAAGTAAAACTTCAGTGTTTTAATTGGGTGGAAGAAAATGTTATGAACATGGATAGGTAGGGCCCACTTAAGCCATTACAGTAATATTAGTCACTGAGAAACTCACTAAATAGCAGGGTCTATTGCGCTATCGACATGAGCATCAAATTTATTGTACATACTCGAAGTCTGATGAAGTAACGAGCTTTAGAACCTATGTAATTATTTCTAAAGCTGGTTTTGATTGATGTCCAGTTTTCAGACCAGAAAACATGAAAAATCAAAACAAAAAGTTTTTGTATTTACATGTGAGTCTCTACTGCTCCTATTAACACTCAAAGTTTTAAAAATCCATCCATCCATTTTTTATAAATGGTTATAAAAAGTTGCGCCGTTTTGACTTCTTTGGTTTTGTGATGTAATAAATATCTGATTTGATATTTAAAATGAGTCCTGGTTCAATATTCTTTTACACACTGTGATTACATCCAGGAATTGTGAAGCCATTAGATACATGACCAGGGTTTCCATCATGAGATCACAAAAGTTGTATGAATTAGTAACGCTGAACATGTTTGTTGGCTAGAAACAAGAACCTATATTTCCTAACTCCATCTGAATTCTGATCATGTCTGTACACAGTGGAGTAACATCAAAACAAATTCCAACCAATGATGAGCAAACAGTGTGGAACTGAATTGAAATTCAACAGAATCTGAAGTTAAAAACCCCCTGAAACATGAACATGGACAGGTCGTATCATACCTTACACACGCGAGCCACTCGAGCCACCCTGCTGTGACTGAAGTGTAGGCTGTATTCCTGACTCTTCTCCGTGAAGAAGAAATATATCTTATCATCATCTCCCACTGAGCTATTCACACTCTCCTTCAGCAGAGCCGAGCCCACAAAATCAGCGTCTGAGCCAGACCAAACAACAGACAATTCAAAATGTAGCACATTCACCATTATGTAACAATTAAATACAGTTATTTATAAAAAATAGGAAGTGAAAACTTCAATACTTATGAAAATCTTAACAACACCAAAGCTGTACAGTATACTGATAAAATGAGAACGAGTAAACAGATTTATTTTTCTATAAGCTGTAATGTACAAACCATAGAGCCAGCGTGTAGGTGCCTCCTCCGTTCTCAGCGTGGGGTTTGGCGAGTTTCTCCGAATATCAGATGAACTCCAGAACTCATACTGAGAAGCTGTATACATTTGCCCATCTACAAAACATTAAATCGCAATCGACAATTGATAATACAATTTAAATACATAGACACCACTAAATAAATGTTAAAAAATACCTGACATTAGAAATTGATCTCCAGATTTAGCATTTTTAACTTCTTTACAAGCATTGTGAAATAGCGATACATGTGATATGTTAATTGCAGGTTTAATTCTCTGATAAATAAATCTGCTGATAGCAACTAATATCAAAACAAAACCTCACACATCAATGTAACTAGAATCTAACCGGCCACTAGACTAGTATATCAAAACCATAATTGCACTTACTTCCTTTCTGATTCTGCATATACAATGCAATTACTTAGATTATTTGATTATGTCCTAAATATAGTGTAATATAATATACAAACTAAGCATAGGTAGAATGAACGTCCATATTTTGTCATGCTAATAAAGTTACATTTGAGTTGACCAGAAATGAAATCAACTAGTCTGTTGTGTCCGTGTTCTGCAAGGCATCCCAATGCAAATTAAATCTATGTTTCTGTTAAAACACTATTTTTTATGACACAACATATATATACACACAAATACATTATTTGGGACAACTGTGTGTTTAAGGTCTTTAGGACTATTGTCTTCTGATTTCCTTTAGCTTAAAATGTATAAGGGTAATAAGACTTTTGTTACGGCGCTATTATTAAATTATAGAAAGTATATAAACTAATATCTGGTTTGCTATAGCCTTACCAACAAGCAGTCCAGTGTAGCCTTTAGAAGGGTCATATGGGCACCTTTCCCGGCCCTCCTCAAACTCAGACGAAATCTTAAAATCTCTACTATCCTAAAAACAGATAAAGCATATTAGCACTGTTGAAAGTTTACATATTACACACACAAAATGAAAGCTCTAACAAACACACGATTAAAACTTTCTCCTTGATGAGAGATATCTTTATATAAAATAAAGAATATGAATACATAATAAGACTTAAGTGGACAACAAAAAGACATGAAACCTAATAAGGAGTTAAAAGTTTGATTTAGGTAGACATCACACAAGGTGGGCGAAGTTTGGTCTCCTGGAACCCAAAGCTTTAAAGTAACTGGATTTAAGGTAGAGTAAGGTGGGGAAGGTGGATAATTAGACCAACACTATAAGATTACTGTTGCTGAATGACTGAGCTCTCCTTAAACTACCTTCAGTTGCTTTATGACGGTGCACGAGGCACAATTGGTAGAAGGCGCGGTGACTTTATGTGCTTCAAAACAAGCGTCTTAAGCCTAGGGGGATATAAAAACAAACCAGGACCATCGTAAAATGGCCCAACTGTGTATTTACTGGGGCAATTCTGATATCTTGGTATGGTGGGTCAGCTAATGGTAACACAAAACAAGGATATTCTAATCGGTAATGGTCAGGGTCTGTTGATGGTCACATAAATACAAACAGGCTTGATAAGTAGCCTGGACAAACAACTGTAAACGAGTACTTACAATATATGCACAGAGTGGGCTAAATGCATGAGTTCCACAAGTATATAGATGGGTGCTGTTAAATCTTTGCAGAAACCGAATGTGGTTAAAACACTCCGTCTGTAAAAGGAAATACAAGAATCAGTACAACAAAAGTGATCTATGCAGAATAAGTCGTCAAACTAAAGAACCTAATACTGACCTTGTTATCTTTCCCTTTGTTTAGGCAGAGCTGCTTCTGATCCTTTGGAGCCTCCCAGTCAATCTGAAAAAGAAAGGGTTAAACATTTGTCTTTAACATGTACCTACGTACCTTTTAAGTCATTTTAAACCACGAGGTAAGAATTTCCTCATTAACAGGTCAGTTTAGTACTCACAATGTGACCAGTGCTTGATATATTGGAAGTCTGAAGGGCATAAAGAGCTCCTCTCGCCCCTACATACAACAAACCAGCCTCGTCCTCCAGCAGTAGGCTACTGTAGTTAAGAGCAGAGCCACTGAAGCGCTTGGACCCGGAAAGTTCTGAAACATATGTAGTAAGAATCATTTTTGGCATTTAGCAGAAGCTTTCATCCAAGGCAACTTACATTACAGTTACATTATACAGTCTGAGCAACTGAGAGTTAAGAACATTGCTCAAGGGTCCAACAGTAGCAAAAATCCATCGGCAGAGATTTAACCAGTGCATTTTGCATCGGTACAGCAAACAAATTTCATCAGCAGTACAATATATAGAAGTGTATTGTAAATTTTAAAGACAAAGCGTTACACAGATTCGTTGTTGCTACACACTGCATGATTATTACTTCAGCTGACTCACCCGAAGTAATAAGTGGTTTGTGACGCACACAGATTAACAAAGACTACCGTGGCAACAAGGACATAGGTCAGATGGTGTTGCTGAGCAGCTTTAAAAAAAAGTCACAAAATAAACAAATTGAACATGGATTTGAACATTTGTACAAATAAATTGTAAACAGCAAACTGCTACAGCTAAAGAAATAGACTTTGCAGTGTCTGACAAAAAGTGTGTTTGGCTGTGTTGTAAATATTCTGCTGGAAAACATCAAGTCAATGTTTATCTGCCAGAAAAAGACATGTTGCCAATATAACTGTTTTTATTTCAAACTTTAGATTTAAAATGTTAGAATATTTGTTTTCACCACTGTGTTTGCACACTATGGCTCGCCATCAGGGTGGGCAGCCCCAGCCATAGCACTCCAGGGAGCAGTTATGGGTTAGCTGTTTTGCTTACAGGTACTTCACTCGTGACAGGTTGACACTTTGAATCGAACTGGCAACCTCCTGATTACAAGCCCATCAGCTTTCATGAAAACTAAAATGGAAAACGCAATTTCATGTAGTATTAAATGAATGACTGTATATCCCAAAATAAAAATGTGCAAGTCTTTTTCCATAAATAGTGTCGAGGCTGAACTACGTGCCAATATAAACAGAAAACATACTGCACACCCCTCTGCTCATGTGTGAGGTTGGGAGGTGAGTACAGATCACAGAGTGTTTAACAATAATATAATAACTGTCACTCAACAGGAGGGAGATGGATGTTAAACAAAGTCAGGGAGTAACAGAGGGGGAGTTAGTAGCTTTGACAAGAAGCAACTATGGTGCTTTATGACCGTGATGACAATGTTACTGTAACGCAAATACGACTTTAAAAAGGGCTTATTTTTAGGTTCTTCGTACAGTAAACATAATTTTTTTTGTAGTTATTTCCTTAGGGTTTGACTTCCCACATTATTTAGCTGATTTCGTGGAAAATGCATCTGTACAAGGTAGTACTTGCTCATGCAAACATACACAAATAGTTTGAGAGTGCCTTCCGCATGGATGTTTGGGCCCAAAAAATTATAATAGCACTGCCCACAGCCATCAGTCATCCACCTTGTCACAAGTTTCAAAAACATCTGGCAATAAATCTCTCTTCACACAGACACATATACAAACACACACCCCCACACACAGACAAAAATGAATCAGCACGTCCCTTAGTAAGTCAGCAAAGCAATCTCCAACACATAGCACAAAGTTCACCTTCTTTCCAGCGTTATTCAGCCAGTAGAAAATAGATGTGAAGTAAAACCACATCTTTTCTGAAAGCAGTGCTTACTTCTTTATTGATAGGTTTAAGGACCCTACAGTACAGTTCAAATCCAATGCCCCTAGTCATCTTTTTTTAATCGAAATAGACAGCCTTTTCATTACCGTGGGATATGCCAAGATGAACAGAATCATGACTCAAGCTCCATTTGTACTTGAAACCTCAAGATATTACAGTACAGAAATGTTCCGGCTTTGTGCCAAACACACTCAGATTTAAGAATTGTCTTAAATGGTCAATTGTCAAGTCATTGCAATTACAGACCCAATATAAAATTTACATCTTCAGCTAATACTGTGTACAGTGGAACCTTGGTTAGCGAACGCCTCCGATAGTGACCAATTCGGATAACGACCAACCATTTCGCAAAATAATTTGCTCCGATAAACAACCAAGATTTCGGATAGCAAACGTCACTAGATCAGCTACATCATCAACTCGTGACCAGCATCTCCGACCGAGAATCATTCACGCTTAATACAGTTACAATCAGTTCTCTTTATCTTTACATCTTATAATTCAGAGATTTTTGTGCTTTATTTGAACTAAAAAAGTCATTATTTCTAAATTTAAAGTTGTGCGTGTGTCAGTTATCACGGCTGAAATACAGCAGGTCAAGGTGGACAACAAACACGGGACAAGTGTTTTCAATCTGAAAGCGTCCGAGAAGGGAAGTTACTCCCGATTATACAATGACGAAGGGGGATTCACCCCCCCCCCCCCCAATCCACTCACGCCGTCACACCGCAGTCAAAACGGAACATTTTATCTTGTTTACTAAATGTTTTCTTTAATTCCATTGGTCGACAAGTCGCAGGGGAAAAAAAAGCTGCGTTTCGTCAAAGGACTTCTGGGACTTTTAATTTGAACGGCGTCGCAAAGGAAGACGTGACACTCC
>JAOUQU010024949.1:0-17948 GCA_028566735.1 Ammoglanis amapaensis | reverse complement strand
TGTGTGTGTGTGTGTGGGTGTGTGTGTGTGTGTGTGTGTGTGTGTGTGTGTGTGTGTGTGTTCGTGCGTCATTGGGGATGGATGATGGGAGTGTTTGTGATTCAGCACTGAGTGTAACCCTCTCTCATGATGAAACAACACATCCCCTCTCACGTGTTTAAATTCATTCATTTCGTTTTGTATGTTTATGTCTGTTTAGCTTTTGAGTGTTTGGCCAAAACTAGCTAGCCTTATCGAGGCTGTGTGTGTATTAATGTAGTGAAATTTTACAGTAGTTTAAAAAACTTCAATAAATTTGCTTCTGCTCATAGTCTGTCAGTTTGGGACTCTCTCTCTCTCTCTCTCTCTCTCTCTCTCTCTCTCTCTCTCTCTCTCTCTCACTCTCACTCTGTGTGTGTGTGTGTGTGTGTGTGGTCACTGATTGATTTCCTTTTTTTACTATTGATTTTATGTAATGTATGTTTAATGATATTTATTCTAATTTATCTTAGTCTAAATTATGCATTGCTGTAGTGATCGTTTACTGTCCAGACAAATTGTTGTTTTATTAATAGTTACTAGACATGTCTTGTCATTTAATTGAAGCTTAATAAATGACAAATCTAGGATCAGTTATACAGATTTAATTGATTTGCTACTCTGCTTCTATTATAGGTGACACATGCAAAACTCACTTTTGGCATGCATTTGCATTTCCGGTTGCAAAATGTTTGCATCCTTAAAAAAATTGGGTGATTCTGATAGGCCCATTTGAGATGAACACAAATATAGTTTTTGATTGTCTGTATCGCACAGAAGGTATGAGAAAAATGAGATAACGTTTTACTGGATATAATGTATTCAACGCTTACTAGTGTCACTAGTTCAAATGAACTGATACGGTTTTGATGCTAATTTTTGCTTGTACTAAACGTGCAATGAGACATTGTACCTGTTATGCCCAGACTCGTAGACGCCTCGTGCATCACCTGAAATAGTTTTGCATATGCCTTAGAACAACGACAGGTAGCATTGAGACCATTGTGGCTAGCAAGACTGTGATGGAGAAGTTTTTGAAAAGAAAAAATGCTAACTCCAAGCTAAGCGCTTTGTGTGTGCCTTTTTATAAAATCCCACCAGGATTTCAACTCTGTGTTCATTTAAACATGCACAGGTTTCACACTAAGTGAGTAAATATACTCAGATTGACATTTTATACATGCAACTCTTCTTATTGTAACAGTGAAATATATCACTATTATTATTGCTTCTGTCAGAATATGCATTATTTTCTGTATTCCTGCTAATAGAATGCTTTAGGACAGAATTAGAGTTAGTAAAACACTTTAACAGTAAAACAGAATTAGTAAAACACAGTTTTCTACTACCTCTTTAGGTTTAAGACCACATTGTTGTGGCACTGTTCCAGTGGACATGTTAAGTGCATTTTTTTATTTGAAAAATGAGATATAAAAGTCTATTTTTGTGTTTATTTGATTCCTTTTCAAGACACTGATAAAAATGACTATATTGTTAATATAGGCGGCTACAGAGCATCATTTGTTTAACATTTTTGGTTGGTGCTGTGCCTCATGATTTTTTTCAATAAAAAAAGTACATTGGTTCAAAAAAGGTTAAAAAATCACTGCCTTAGAACCAGATATTACTATATACGCTCAGACTGAAATAGACAATTTTGAAAAAAAAACAGTATGTGATAAGAAACTTGAGGTGATTTTTGTTATCAGTCGCTCAAAATGCATAAGGTACACCCAAAAATGTTTAAGAAGCAAACATTTGTTGACCAGTGTAGTTAGAACTAATTGCTGTAATTCCATTGTGTGTGTGTGTGTGTGTGTGTGTTATAGCTGGATAAGAGTGAGGTGTCGACGCTGCCTTTGCCCCCTTCTGTGACCCATGGCGGCTCAGACAGCAACATCAGTGTGGAGGGGGCGGCGTCCAGTTCTGGGACGGGGTCCTGGCAGGGCGAGGGGCAGACTGAGGGTCAGCGAACCCGAGCTGCCCTCGATCACCTTCAGCAAAAGATCCTGAAGCTCACTGAGCAGATCCGCGTGGAACAGGAGGCACGCGACAACAACGTGGCAGAGTACCTGAAACTGGCACACAACGCAGACAAACAGCAGGCATCACGCATCAAACACGTCTTTGAGAAGAAGAACCAGAAATCAGCGCAGACGATTGCACACCTCCACAAGAAACTCGAGCACTACCACAAAAAACTCAAGGAGATCGAGCAGGTCAGGCACACACTAGGGATGTGACAATACTTTTTATCTAGATATTTTTCAACATTAAAGGGAGCACAAATTCCATAAATTAATTCTATATATTAAATAAAGTAAAATATGTTATTTGTGATGATCTTTTAATTGTTTGATCAATGCCCTAATATTTCTGTGGTAGGTGAAAATGAAGCCAAAAATGGTTCCGCATTGAGTTTTTAAAAATACATAGCATAAGCGCACTCTACTGTGGATAGTGGATATCAATTCATTTTGGAATTTTTTTTGTATTTTATATGCACAATATAAAATACTAAAAACAGAAACAGTTTATAAATACATGATAAACAATTAAACAGTGAGACAAACAATACATCAACATTTGCTAATTCAAATCATGTTTGAAGTCATTTGATTCTTTATGATTCTTTGTAAATCATTACATCACAAATGAGAATGTTCATAGAGCAGTTTAGCTGGAATACAGGTGATGATATCTGCGGAATTACACTGGTGTGCTAAGCATATTGCTGTGTGTTTGTTCGTTTATTACGACGAACATCATTTAAATTATAGACTGGTGTATATTTATATTGTTTCTCTGTGGTGTAGAACGGATTGGCTCGCCAACCCAAAGACGTTTTGCGGGACATGCAGCAGGGCCTGAAGGATGTTGGTGCCAATGTCCGTGCAGGTATCAGTGGCTTTGGAGGGGGCGTGGTCGAGGGCGTGAGAGGAGGGGTCTCAGCACTCATACGCAATAAGTTTGGCAGTGCCGACAATATCGCCCACCTGAAGGACACTTTAGGGGCAGGGAATACAGAGGACACACCCCCTCGTACCCTGAGTGGCAGTGCCACTCTTGTGTCCAGCCCCAAATATGGCAGCGACGACGAGTGCTCGAGCGGCACCTCTGGGTCTGCTGCTGGGAGCAACTCTGGAGGAGGGGGCGGGGCTATGTGTATGGGCAGCCCGAGACTAGATGGTCACCACCATCATCATCACCATCATCACACATCCAGCTCGTGGGATGCTCTACTGGAGGGGTGGCAGGAGATCAAGGCCAGTCAGGTGCAGATGGAGGATGCCATGGAGGACATGAAGAGCCAGCTCCAGAGTGACTACTCCTATATGAGCCAGTGCCTGCAGGAGGAGAGATACAGGTGTGTGTCCAGATAAGCACTCACATGGTGCTTTACATCACTTGTGCAATACTGCATGTCAAAATTCTTATTAATGACCCTTTGGTCAGACATGTCCAAAATCTGGTCCAGGGGCTAATTGTGACCCGCGTTCACATTTCGTAGCCAGTGTCATAAAATCAACGTTTCCCACTGGCACTGTTGACCGCAGTATGATATACATACAAAAAGCTTTTTTTATATTTCACCACAAGATGGTGAAAGACACCCCTGCTTAAAATAATATTATATAAAAATATCTTATTAGCTGCACTGTGTAAAAATAAACTTTCTACTTCTGCAGGTATGAGCGTCTGGAGGAGCAGCTGAACGATCTGACAGAACTACATCAGAATGAACTGAGCAACCTGAAACAGGAACTGGCCAGTATGGAGGAGAAGGTGGCGTACCAGTCCTATGAGAGAGCCCGTGATATACAGGTAAACACAAAGCTCTAAGCTTTAATCAACTGTAAACAACATTAATCCAAATTAAAAACACAATTTGTGTATGTGTGTGTAGGAGGCAGTGGAATCATGCCTGACCCGTGTCAGTAAGCTGGAGTTGCAGCAGCAGCAGCAACAGGTAGTTCAGTTGGAGGGTGTGGAGAATGCTAATGCCCGTGCCCTGCTCGGGAAGCTTATTAGCGTGGTGCTGGCGCTCATGGCTGTCCTGCTCGTCTTTGTCTCTACGGCTGCCAACTTTATCACCCCTCTGATGAAGACCCGTACCCGCATTGCCTGGTCTGTTGCTTTCACGCTCCTTCTCCTCACGCTGTGGAAGCATTGGGAGCGGCTCGAGCTGTGCTTCCTGTCCGGCTGAGTCACAGGGACCATGGCGCCATCTTCTTGTACTTCACGAGGCTCCTTTGAGTGACATATAAACATTGTGAAATTCCACCAGAAGTAGGGCGTATCTCATTTACACCAGCTTTATTCAAATCTGGTCCCATAGTTTAGCACAGTGGTGACACACACCCATATTTTCTAGACCACGCAGTCTCTTAGAAAAACAGATACAGATACATTTAAGCTCTGGAGAAACTTGGGCAAAATGGTGGGTGTGTTAGATCAAGAACACCACCCGATTGTGACCTGATAGGACCAAAGACCGATTAACTTTATACACACTCATCCAGCATTCCTAAAGAGAAGAACGGATATCTATATTTTTTTCACCTTCAGACAGGATGGAGTGTTCGTGCATGGGATCTGAAACGGGAGTCTCCATCATTCCATCCAAATATCTGCAATTATTCAACTTTTTCATATAACTGAAGCTTTTGTGTGATGGCTGTTTTATTATTTGTGGTCGTTTCTGTGGGTTTGAGTCTGACGTTCTGATGTTTGTATAGAAACCAGATTTTAGATTTTTACTTGAATTTTCACGATTATGCTGTTTGATTAAACAACATTTTGCAGTGATGGTATAATAGAAGTATTTACAAACAGTTCATGTGTTGCCAGTGTTGAAAGAAAGATGAGCCTTTTTAAAAATGTTCTTGAGTGGAGTTAGAAGGTCTATATTATTTGAATTTGAAATGTTATCCACATCTTTGGAACACTTGCTGAATGTGTACTAGCTGCCTTAATTTACCCCTTCGTGAAAGGAAGTATGGGTACTTTTGATTGTAAGTCGATCAGCATGGATTAGCAACGGTCCTTGTTTACTACAGAGGGTTTTAGCTGATACTAGACCCTCCATTATCCTTGACCCGGATAAAGCAGTGAATGAAACTAAATGAATTGAAGAGTTTGATATGTCGTGCAATTCTACACTGGCTGGTATTTTGTTTGTGATTGCTTCTATTGTCTAAGAAATTCTTTTGGCTGCTCCCAAAAAGTGTTGCCCCATCAGAGCTATCTGCATGTGTGTTTTTGACAGTTATTTATAAAGGTAAGCCCTCAGCCACTAACTTACTTATAACCAGGAATGCCTGCATCATGATGTAGGACTGAAGTATCCAGGCCAGATCAGAGGTCAATCTGCTTACTTAATTTTTAATATTATTAGAGTTACTTTTTGTCTACTTGTCAAATAAATCAAGTATAAAATGTGTGAATCGTTTGGGTCTTGTTAGGTTGGATGACAGAGCTGATAGTGGTATCTGCTGCTGAAACGTTTATCTTTTTCTTACATGGGTGATGAGCTGTACTGAAGATTTCTGTCTATTGTGAACGTTTGTATTGGTGCTGTAGCTGCTTTTGCATGCCGTCACACTGCCATGTTTATGTTTACAGCCTCCCTGATCAATAACCTACAGATTTATAACCTCCAAACATTTCTGTACTGCAGTGTTGTGATGGAGGGCTCATCTGTCTTTTTGTAATGACTTGGTTATATAATACACAATAAACGTTTGTTTTCTGTTCTGTTGACACTTGACTGAACGCAGAAACTTCAGGAATGCTTTGCACAGCCCTGTAATTAAAAATGCATTAATTAATCGTAGCTGTTTTATAATCTCTGCCTGTATAGATCACTTGATTCATTATTGGATCACCGTCCGGCATGTTTAGCCATTAAGCTCACATTTCTAGCAGTTTAATAAATTCTCTAAATCTTCAAACTGTTTTTGTGATGTGTTGGGCTGTCGGTAATAGTACTAATAATACTTTCTGGATGGAGGACAGAGTTTATGTAAATATTAATTATCTTATTCTTCTTTTTAAAAAAGTAAACAATTTCTGTCAGTGGGTAATCAACTATCAGAATAAGATAATCCTTTATTAGTCCCACAGTGGGGAAATTTGTCTCATTAGAACAGAACTATTGTATCAGCTCTGAATACAGTGTTTCTGAGGTCCGTTTTCAGAGAAAAACAGCTCATTAGCTTATGATACTTCCAGCCTAATCTTATTTAGGGGTCACAGTGGGACACACATTGGGCAAATTCCTAAACACCTGAGCAGGTCACCAATCTGTTGCAGGACACAGGACATTTTTAGCATTTCTACCAGATTAATAAAGATAAAATAACTAAATTATTTTTGTCTCACAGAATATAAAGTCAAATTATATTTAGGATTAATATTTTTTTTAGCAGAATGAAAACTAAAAGTATACTTTGTTACAGTTTTGTAGTTAGCAAGTTCTGCATCAGATGTAAAATAGTTCTATTTTGGTTAAATATTTTACTCTAATATTTTTTTAATATAAATTCTAAAGCAGTCAAATAATATACTTGCAAATAATTAAATATTTGCTTGATTGTATTAAGTCAATATTGTTTGCCTCAGAATTTACATCCTGAACTGAAAAATAAACCATATCTAGACTTAATGCCAAAAGTTGATGAGCGCCAATAAAGCGAAAAGTTGTTTTTTACACATTTCTGTTTACCATCATACGACTTGAGTGCACTAAAGAGGGCCTGAAATTTTGCTTTTAAAGCAGACGACCAGACAACAGCAAGGGCCAAGCTTTGCTTTGGGCCAAGCTTTGTTTAGAGGAACAGAGCACGAACACAGTCAGAGCATCCACAAAGCTGCTGGATCAGCTTGCAAATGTTTTCACAATATCTTCAACATCTTTCAGCAGCGCCGTCATTGCAATGTGCTTCAATGCTAGCACCATTGCAAGTGTGCCAATAATATCGACAGTGTCATGAGTTAATGCCTATCAACAAAATTACAACAAAAATACAACCACCGTTTGGGACGGTTTGGCATAATTTGCACCAACACCAGATATCTACTGGCAGTACTTTAATTTTTGCACTTTTAGTGGTAAGTTTTTACACCTTAATGTGTCATCTCTACTGCTACTTCTTACTATTACTCATTACTAACACTCATCTTTAGTCAATTAAATTAGTAATATAACATCAGAAAATATTTTTGTATTTATTCTAGTTTTGCAACTTTTTGTCTAAATCGTGTGTTAATGATTCAGTAACTCACCCTTGTATTTACTTTTTATTTGCTATTGGGGCAATCCCAGATCATCAATAAAATTGATAACATGCGCCCAAATTATACAGACCAATAAAAGCAGGGGGGCTAAAGTCAGCTTTAAACCCCTGCAGTCATTCACTCATTCACACACCCACAAATAGACATTCGTGGTCATCAGATTGTTCCTGTCAGTAATTACTAATAGAAATGACCACTACCCCACCCTAATTTATTTTCAGTTGTCAGGTGTTGCGCATCCCCGTTTACAAATAAGAGTAGAAAAAAGAAGTGTTTCACAAAGCTGAGGAATTCCTGATTGCAGAGTAGTGAGTTTGATGATGGCTCCTTGTGTCTTAATTTCTGACCTCCCCTGCAGAATCTCCTCTACGCTCCAGGCAATGTTCAAAATGGTTTTAAACTTCAAGCAGAACGAGTGCAGAAGTGTTTTCTCAAGCACTAGATGAATGATGAGTACAGATGTGGTCCAACAGCTCCGATGCGAGGATGTGAATCCTGAATGCCCTGGATGAGAGGAAACCATTGTTCCCTGTCTGTATATGTGAGTCAGCAGGTCAACATTGGTATGTAGAAAAATCTCTGAGATTGAAAAAGACCCGAATGTACCGGTTTAATCCAACGGTACTTTTCCACCAATAACGGAACCACAACATGGCATCCAGCGAATACAAACATTTAAACAAAACAGGCACTGATTTAGACAGAAGTCACCCTTCTTCTGAAACTGGTGAATCCGTGTGATTAACCATTGTGTCACCCGGACTCCCACCAATTACTAGAAAAAGGTAAACATCAATAAATCTAGATTGTATAAAATCAAAATGAGTTTTCAGCAAAAATCATGGACACCTGACCTACCTTGAAATAAAAACACTGGAGCCAGCCCTGACAGCCACACCCTTATAACCCTCTGGAATGTTCAAGCTGTGGTCCTGTTTCAGTGGAAAAGCTCTCTGTGTCATGAGCCTGGTCTGTACTGATAAAATCACCTGATCTAAATGTGTGCTGCTCAACAGACATGTCCTACACAAATGGGTCATAAGGCCTGTTCTAAACACAGACATGAGATGGTTCAGTCCATTATAAACACACAGATGTGCACGTAGTCTCTAGGGTGATCGTTGTGTGTAGAACAAGATGTAAGCCTGAGTGCTGCAAACCTCTTCCACGCTACACACGTTCATCTCCGAGTCATTACAGTGAACCCAAAAACCTGCATGCACAAACACAACACACACACATCCAAAACAATTATGCAACATGAAGACCAACCTGGGAAAAAAACGAAAATAATTTTGGTTAAGATTAGGCACTCACCCCCCTCAGAGTTATAGCAGTAAGCGGTGTAGTGTCCTGAGCCGAAACCTTTCCCATGATGCATCACTACAGCAGAAAGATCGTAGGTAAAGACCTGTGATGCATCAGAACAGCAGTATGGCTCGATGTTGAGAACCTGATCAAACGCAACGTGAACGCCAATTTTCTCCCTGTGGTTCCTGCCCGACCAGCTAGAACACACACCATACCACCACCCAACACACACACAAACAGACCACAAAACATTACACACCAAACCAGAAAACAAAAAAACACACCAGAGAAAACACACCATATCATAACACACAAGCCACACCACAGAACACAAACCACACATAACATACAACACACATCATACCACCACACAACGCACACCATACAACATGGGGAGATTAGATTAAAATCAAAGCATGAATTCAGCATATGAAACACCAGCAACGTCTGAGAACATTTAACTATTAATCTGGGCATTTTACTTATTCTGTATTAAATTAGAGAAACATTTCCACTCTGATTTTGTCTCCCGGTGTTATGAGTTGGACGTACCGAAAGCGTTTAAGGTGAAGTCGCAGCACCTGAGGTAAACGATAAATCAGCAGCTGTTTACAGGCCTCTGAAAGAGCCATCGGCTTGTGGGGCGACTTCCTCCTCCGTCCTAACAAACACAAACACACACTGTAAACAGACATCAGGTCTAATACTGAAAACACTGAAATGGCCGAATCACTGTATAGTATTGGCTGTGAGTGCCGTAACCTTAAAAAACCGTAAGCGTTTTAAACTCAAACTTTAATACTTTTCTAAAACATAACGGTTCAGCAATGCAGAACAGCACAAAACTCTTGCCACATAAGAGTAGAAGAATGTTTAACCTGCTAGCTCATGGTCAAAAAGTGTACACTGTGCATTGTGTGCATATGTGAGAAGAGCTTACTGTTGCAGTAGTTGCAGTTGTAAATGCGCCCCTCCAGAGCTTCGGTCTCTGTGAATTTGCTGAGCATTTCGGTGAGGGTGCAGCTCTGAGACGAGGCACTAAGCTTGGCAATGCTATGGTAGCGCTCAGGAAACTCGAGAGACAGATCCCAAAACGGCTCCACTGTGTTTGACTTATTCTTACATGATAAACATGTCACCTAAAAAAAGAGAAAAAGAATCATGGGTACTCATAGAGGTCATAAAAACACATAATGGCATAATGGGGAAACAACATTGTTTTGGACTCATTCAACACCACCACAAACCAGATTCCATAGGCAGGTGATTTCAAATATACTTTTATACAAATAAAATATGAAAACATTTGATAAAAACATATAAAAATAATACATTAACATTTTAATCATTTAGCAGAAGCTTTAATTCAATTTAGACTTAATTCAATTTATCACTGAAATATTTTTAAACTACTGAGGACTACTCAATTAGGAGATTTAAACTTTCTGATTACCCTAACCACCAAAATGTGGGCATAAAGGCAACTACCTCCAGTATGCCAGTTCCCCTCCTGTACTGGGTTCAAGCACTTGTGTACTCGGTTCAAGCACATTTGGTTCTGGTTGTATTGAGTTTCTCAATATAATTAAAAGACGGAGATGCCATGGGTCCAGCGTGGGTACTGACCTGGCTGAGCAGCTGGCCATGGAATATGGTGTTTAGGACTTTGAGGACCTGTTTGGAAAGTTTCCTCTGTGTGATGGGGATGACGATGCGGGTCCGAGTGTGTTTGCGTTTGGGACCAAAGCCTCCGTCAGCCTCCAGTTCCTGCTGCACCTTGTCCAGCAGCTCACAAAGGAACTCCTGCGCATCCTGTTGGTCACAGCCGCGAAATGCCGGAATCACGTTCCACACAGAGTGCAGCATGGCAAATGGCGAGACCAGCGTCCAACGACCTGACCACATCACCCGGAACAGAGTGTGCAGTTCCTGGCACAAAGAGACCTACACATACAACACAAAACACATACATACAGAGGGTACAGGTAGGGTACAGGATGTCCTTGTTTCCAGGCTGGACATGACCAGTCCTGGGTGGCTTCTGGTAAAATCACAGACATGCACACACTAAAGTCCTGTGTGTGTGTGTGTACACTGCAACATACTGGCTAACTGTTCAGCTGTTTAGTGTATTTGCACTTCAGTAAAAGCCTAAATATACAAATATAATTACTATTTATCATAAAACTAGATAATAAAAGGATGGTTAAATGGCCATCCAAAACACACACACACACAGACACACACACACACAGACACACACAGACACACACAGACACACACAGACACACACACACCTACCTACCTGCTGGCCCGAAGAGGAAAATGACGACAAAGCTGACGTGGATTGAGAACGAGATTCTTTGGGCAGGGCCAGCTTCTCTCCTCCCATCATGCCTTGCGTCTTGGCGAGCAGAAGCTGCTCAGTCTCACATAGATCCAGTGCAAGAAAACACTCCCTGAACTTACGCAGATGACTCAGGACCTGCAGGATAGAGTTCATGTAGCACGTGTTGCCCAGGTTTCTTAATCCAGTAACACCCGGCGCCGACCTCCTGCGTCGCCGTGGTAACAGCCGAGCCGAGGTGGAGCGCCGCATCGCCACCACATCTGCTTTTACTTTGCGCAGCACCTTGCGGTGGTTTTTCGACACAGTCTTGTTGGTGAGCAGCGGTTTTTCAGGTGGGTCACGGAACTTCCTGGGTATCAGGGTAATCAGCGGGCGTGGTACCTGCGTCAGGAGACGTGCACTCTTCCTGGGCGGTGCATTAGCCTCATCTCCCATGATCCTCTTTTTGGCCTCCCTGCGCTGCCTCCTCAGCTCCTCCTTCTCCTCCTCCAGTTTCTCCTGCCGTTTCCTTAGCTCCTCCTGCTGTCTCCTCCTCCAGTACCGAAAAGCGCCAGCTAGCAGCGTCCGCCGCCGGTGCCGTATCGCCACCTGCACCACACCCTCGCCAGTTGCCAGGGGCGACAGCAAAGAGGCCGAGCGCATGGAGCGACGGCCAACATCTCGGACAGTGGATAGCGCCCCCCGCAGAAGCTTCAGGTCGCCCTCTGCATTGTCATTCAGGACGTAGTCGCCGCACACAAAGCAGAAAACATCCAACTCGCGCACCTCCATAGCCAGCGGGTGCTGAGAGTCGTGGTAGTGCCGGAGCGAGTGCTCCTCCATGTAGCGGCCGCAGGACACATGAGAGCACTTCAGACATGCCCACACTGACTCGGTGGTGCCACAGTCCACACAGTGCCACTTCTGAGGGTTCAGAATGGAGTGCTCGTGTCCCAGACGAAGACGGACCACATGCTTACAGCGCTCCATCACTCCTACAACCACATGAGCACTTGCGGTCAGGAGCCGCACCACAGCACCAAGATGGACCAGGACCTAAAGGCAGCAACACAATGGTTTATTTGAAATCCCATTCTTGTCATGTCTGGTTCCTAGCTGTTTTAAGAGAGTTTTTCCTTGCGACTCTCCCGCACAACTTGCACAACAGAAGCTTTTCGTCTAGTGGTCCTAAACTCTGTAAAGCTGCTTTGTGACGATGTCTGTTGCATGACTTGCATTCCCTATATCTGATCGAGGAAAGGCCGGTCTTACCAACGTTTGCTACAGACATGCCTGATAGTGGTCAGTCAAAGATGTTTGATTGCTATTTCAGATACTTTCTGATACAGATACATGTACATGTTGAAATGCAACAGTGTTCCTTCGAGGTGCAACATTGAAACTGAGATTAACAGTGCAGTTACACAACAGTACAATAAATTCAAAATAAAGCCTAGAATAACTACAATATATCCTTATCTAAGCATTCCTAATCTAAACAAGTAATTAAGAGAAAAAACTAGAAACAAGTACATGATACTGAATTAACGATGTGTGAGGTAGAAACATTAGTAGACGAGTTATTTATTTATTTATCTTTTGGGTCACGTTTTGTACTGTAGGTAAAATTCAAGGCACTGTCATTCTTTGCCAGAGCCAGTGTATGTGTGTCTCAGTCCACCTTGTGTGCATTTATGTCAATGGTGTATGTGTTTGTGTGTGTCAGTTTATAATGTGTGTATGTAAATAGTTGCGGTTTGTTTGTAATGTTTGCAGACTTACGGTGAGAGCAAGATCATTATGGCTGCACTGTAGCACTGAGCATCACAACTTCAGCAAAAGATTTCATTGTCACTCTGAATAAAAAATAAACATGATGTCAGTAAAGATAGTTGTTCACTGTCAGCTCAGACAACAGACATGAAAAAATAAAATTACAAATATCGTTACATTTGGTCTCGAACAGACTATAACATTGATAAAGCTTTTTGCATGTACACAAGCCTAAAGACGATACAAATAAAAATGTTTGTTGCTGACAATACAACAGAATTGTTTTATTTTAATCGGACACACAGCCCCAACACTACTGTGCACCTTAGAGAGAATTGTTCAGCACAGACGCTCTATTGAATAAGTTGATGTAAAGTTCTGATTATCAACTCGTTTTTACAAACACATTAGTTGTATTAGTTTAGCTGCCAGATTAAAGCCCATCTGACAGATAAAATATATAAAATATTTACATGTTTGGTCAGGAATCATGATCAAACTTTATCGGTGCTGCTGTTAAATCACTGTCCGGCTCAACAGCACCAGAAAAACCTAAAATCATGAACTACATATAGACCAACCCGCCCAGAGTGTAAGAACCGACTGTTTTAGTAAATAAATAAAAATTTACGACAACGCTTCAGCGCTTATCAGAACCGGGTGCCGGTAGATCCGGGCTAACTGTGCTAAGCTAATGCGCTAACCGTTAGCTTAGCATGTTGAGTACTCGCCTCAGAACAAAGAGCGCAGTACAGAGCAGATCCCGCACATGAATTCCTCAGGATCAACTCGGGTCTTCTCACTTCACTCCCGCACACACAACACACAGAAGAGTCCGAATGAGCAGTGGTTCATCTCACATCTCATCGATCCGCCGAATAACTTCCAATCTTCAAATACAACACCAGATTAAAGTCCTGATCTGATTCAATACCAACTACATCGGACCGATAACAATAACTTTACAGCCTCACTTCAGCACTTAACTCTTTAACTCTCACACACAGACATGACCTATCCACGTCCAGCTGTGAAACTTCACTATTTCTTTATTTAGTGTGGGTATGGTCGGCTTTTATTTACCACCGCATCATCCCGCACACGCGAACTGTCACACATTCTGGGTTCAACCGAACCCGGTCGGGATCAGGGACTGCGTTTCAAACGCTTCCAATACCCACTACGCAGTGCACTAAAATGCGTATGACATACGCAGCACTACATCTACTTAGTGTACTCTACAGCCAACAGAACGCTGTTTTAGATTTTGGTGTTCTGGCTTCTGATTGGCTAAGATAATGCTCCTCATTGGCCCTTGATTCTGCCAATCAAATGTAAATGAGGAGACCGAGGCGGGATAATAGAAGACCCTCATAGTAACACACTGGCTGAGTCCAAAATCTGACACTGCTCCCTAGGGAGAAGTGTGTTTGAATGTGAACCATATTTACTGCAGGTCTTTCATACTTACTTCTGTTTACTTTACTCCTCGTTCTGAAGCAAATCGAAAAAAGTTAGATGACTTAAATGACTATTTACCTTGCTTATGATACTACAAGCATCCCCAATCTGTTATCACTTTAATATAAGCATCAAAAGATTTCAGACACTTTATACCTGCCATTCGTTAAGAGTCAGATTTTTGCACAATTTATTCCGCTGACGAGATTGTACTTAAAATTACCATTATTTCTTTTTCATTAATCTTGGCGTTGCCACTTAATATGACATAAAACACTTTTATCCACATTCAGTACTGCTGAATCCCCATTAACAGCTGCAAATCTTCTATGGTAGTTTGGTTAGTGCAGTTAATCACATTAGAATATTGTACAGCAGATACAATATGGTGTAAATCCTATTTATGTTCGAGTTTTTAGAACTGTATGTGAAGCAGTCCTGGCCAGGCATCCACATACTTTTGTTCATGTAGTGTATGCACATAATGCAAAAACTTAGTTAATACATTTACATTTTTAGTATTTAGCATAAAACTTTATCCAAAGCAATTTACAATTAAAATGGTGCCCCACTTTTGCCCTTATTTTGAGGGCCTTGCGCAGGGCCTTGCTCAGAGGTTAATGGTGGCAATTTGGTGGAAGTGGCTTTAACCGGCTCTAGCCCAGCTTAAGAACAACTTAATTCTTAATAAAGAACATTACTTTAGGTTGGATTAAATGTTTTATTTTAGCAAAATGTTTTCATACAAAAATTCTGTACAGTATTTTACACTGTCTGAACCACACATACTGTGTGTACGCGCACGCATGTGTCATCGTACACCGCTCCCTGGCAGAACCTGCTGCTTGCGTATTTTGCTGAAGAGCTCAAGGTACTGGTTCATGGTGTCCATGACATCTGAAGGGGCAAACAGACCTTCTGCTTTATTGCTGAACACACTGGGGAGCTCTGGGGTGTTAGCACCCAAAAAACTCTGCATGAACTCCTTCATCAGGTTCCAGCAGTCCCCAGGAACCACACAGGCGCTGTACTCCACCTAGACACACAAGACACAGATGAATGCTGGGAGATTCAGAGCAGTCATAATAAAAAAATTTATGAAAAAAATCCTGATTATTATAGATACAGAAAGTTGTGTGTGTGTACTTACCTCCACCGAAATTCCTCGGGCACTGGAGCTCATAGTAACAGTACCGATTTTGATGAGAAAGTCAGTATAGCGGTAACGTGCACCACGGCTCTCCACTTTATGTCCCTTAGCATTTTGGAAGTGACTCTTTAGTTTCACCATCAGTACGTCAAAGTTTGCATCAGCCGCCAATGCTGGCCCACCATCAAACAGAGCCAAGCAGCTGAGCGGAGTCTCTGAATTGTGCATCACGTACAACAGCTTAGAAGGCTGACCTAACACACACACACACACACTTTCAAATACAAATGTTACATTTACTGTATAATTTAATGTTTTCAGTTATACAATTGCTGACGCATCCCCCACAGGCATGTGTGCTGTATCGAACAGTTAAGTCAGAAATTGTATACACATATATGGTGGAGTTATGATGGGTGTTGGTGAGTACCGGTGGAGTTTCCTGTAGCATGGTACGTTTCACAGTCAATGAAGAAGCTGCCCTGCTTCACTGCACCCAACTGCTCCAACCTCTTATGGAGCTGCTCCACCGTCTGCTGTACACTCTTCCCCTCAAGCACCGGGACCTGACACACACTGTCTCTCACAGACAGACAGACACACACGCACGCTCTTGGAGTGAGGGTGTAGGTGCAGATATAATGCCCATGGAGTTGCGCAAAAATCCAACAAACAATGGCAGGCATAGCAGAGCAGGGACTCATCCTTATAATTGATAGTTTAAAGCTCAACACACTAGACTCGAGTTGTCATTAAATATAACATTACAACAATAAAATAATAAGCAGTTTTTATGTGGCCTGTTGGTTATTGTAATATTTGTTATTGTAATATTTTATACTTTTTAAATGCAGGAAACCAACTGAAATATTTTTACACAGAAAAGTCAAAGAAATTTACCAAAAGAAATTTAACAAAGCTCAAATAATAATAAGACTAATAAATAAAAGTACTCACGATGTGACTCCCATGATTTTGTAAATTTGAGGTTTAATTTTTTCAGTTTTTTTTCCCTTCAGCACAAAATCTACATTTACATTTACTACAAGCAAGCGCTCCCGGTTCTGTGATTACATCCGGGTCATCCCACCTCCCAAACAAGAGGTGGACATTAATGAGCTATGTTTATTAAAGAGTCGTGTAAATTATTGTTAGTTTTAATAACTACGTATCTGTGTAATCAATTAAATGGTAATATTATAAGTAACTGAATCACTAGTATTAGCATTAGCTGAAAGTAAACACTGGGTTCCGTGCGATAATCCTGTGATGCCGGATCTTGCTTTCTAACATATCCTGCAACTTCAGGACCTTATTTGGCGCTTCAAACCCGCCTGATAAAAATGTTGTTCACTGCTGAGAGAGCCGTTAATTTAGATCATACAATTGTTAATTTTAATGTTTGAGACTAATGCAAGAGTAACTCTGGCAGATCACCTCACCCCGAGATAAGCCCAATATGTATGTTGAAACAATTGGAGACGAGTAAAATTTAACTGAATATAGAAAAGTCTATAAAACGCATGTGTTCCGATTAGCTCGAGTGCTTCTATTAGAATTCGATCAAGATAAAGTTTAAGAATAAATTTCCGACTACAGTAAACAGCCAAGAACAGTGTGTCATATAATCAATAATAGCAGGGTGAAGGATTTGTTGGACTCAAAATGCTTTAGCACACCATGCGGTGCGCCTTTGCGCATGCGCGCTCGCTGTTAACTTTGAGCCCACGTGTGTAGGACGGGACGGAGTGTTCCGATCATTTAGTGTTTTCCGTGCGGTTCTGCTCACGCAGAGACTAAGTAAGAGAACATGCCAAAGGTGAAGAAACAGAGAGCGACTATCTCAGACCGACCCGGGGTGCAAGTACCTCTCGCGGATCAGATCTTGCAGGGAGATTCTGTCCGGTCCAGAGAGAGGAATCAGAAACGAAGACACGAGGAGGAGCATGAATACGTGGATCAGAAATTGAGCCGCAAAATTCTCCAACAAGCCCGAATCCAACAAGAGGAGCTCCAGACTGAGACCGGCCTGACATCAGATCTGAACCAACACACGCACACTCGACAACGCGCACCCACTACACGACTGGGTACGCACGCACACACAAAATTCAGATCAGCCCAAATAGACAAAGATGAAGTCTCGTGGCATCTTAGTCATAGAGATTTCAGGTGGTCAATGATGTTGTGTTGCTATCGTTATGCTTTTTTTTTAATTTAGCACTCGTGTTTGATATTTGTGGGTGCGTAGTTAAATAAGCTTGCTTGTAAATAATCATGTCAATATAATTCTGTTAAATATGTCTTGTCAAGGTTCGTTCAATCTGCTTCAATTCTCCTGTGCTGAGTCTCCAATGTTTTATTCTGTATTTGTTGGTGCTACACATACCCAGTGTTGTGCGTGAACGAGTTCAAAAGAATGCGTTCATTGAACACGCTCGTTTTTTCGTGAACGTTGAACTGAACGCAACACTTTTTTAAATAAACAACTTGAACGTGAATAAGTTCACATTATGTGTCATGAACGACAGACATCACAGTAAATGAACGTTGGAATTTGTTTTTCATTGAAAACTGAGTGACGTCTGTTTTCTCTTTTGAAACGCA
>JAOUQU010024845.1:0-17950 GCA_028566735.1 Ammoglanis amapaensis | reverse complement strand
TGCAAACTCCGCACAGAAAGCCCCCGGCCCGACCCAGGGGATCGAACCCGGGACTTCTTGCTGTGAGGCGACAGTGCTGTAACCACTCAGCCACCGTGCCGCCGTTGAGTGTTATAACATATAATAAAATATAATAACATCATGTAAACCATTATCTAACCTATCTTATCTTATCAGGGTCACAGTGGGACACACACTGGGCGAATACAATACACTAATCACCTGAACAGGTCGTCGGTCTGATGCACACACAGGACAATTTTATATTTCCAATGATCTTTAGATTATGAGGATATCGGTGTACCTGGAGGAAAGCCACGCTGATACACAGGCAATCGCAAGATTGAAGGAATATTATAATACAGTAAGTGAATTTTAAGAGGAGATATAATATAAAGAATGTGGGAGAACGCTGGGAGAACATTCTCGGAGCGTATTTCTGTTAGCTGGAATGTTGCTTCTGATGGAACAGAATACACAGTTCGGCGTAACCGGTGATTGTATAACTGGCACTGTGTGTGTTTGTATGTGTGTGTTGAGTAAGTCATGGTAGTAAACATTAGGGTTTTGTTTACAGTAAACAGTATCGAGGTTACCTCCGAGCACTGCGTCATCCCTCGGCCCAGCCAGCAGGTTTTGGTGGAACTTTTTCAGTGCCATGACCCTGGAACCCTTGGATGAGTAGTTGTCCATGTTGTATGTGAGTTGTACGGTCCGGTAACTGATCTGAGCAGGATGCTTTTCCGGCCAGCCGTGCTCCCTGAACAGTATCTGTGTGAAACGGAAACTTCTGACCATCTCGAGAGAAGAACTTGGACTTTAATTCTATGAATAAAAGCCACACGTGTGTATAATATATTGACAGAAGTATGTGGACAACTTTATTTCTAAAGTCAGCTGCCATTGGAGTTGGTTTACTTATAATAGAACTGTTTTTTTAACTGGGGTTTAACTGCCTATAATGCTAGCTGCAGTACCGTAACTGACCACAGGTTCACATGAGAAAGTGGTAAGAAGAAGGCAATTTGGTAACCATGGTGACTATTTACTTATGAGGTGAAAAAACAAAAATCTTGTTTTTAAGACATTAATTAGGATATTAACACCGTATAAAAAAGGATTTGGGCACTACTGGGATACAAAATGTATCAGGGAGTCTCTATTTGGGACCGGAAGGGATCTTCCAGCAAGACATTACGACCCCACACCCCTTGTAGCAGCAGTCACATGCATTGCAGTTAGCACGGCTCTAGGGCAAGCCTCTAATGTACATTTTGTGTACAGTATGTTTGTCATCCATTGTAGATATGAAGGACTAACCAATAATAAAAGGCACGCACAGAACACGACGGCGGCTCCAACCAAAAGGCCGCCGATCACCCACCAATCCGGTCGCAGCAGGAGGTGGCGTCGGCGAGTTATACCCATGTGAACCATGTGATGCACATCGGAAGGAAAGAACGGTCCGGCGTCGTAGCACTCTCCTCCAGCTGGCAGAACCTTCACATACTAAGATAAGTACTTTTTGAATTACCGTATATTAAGAGGAAGAGGAGTATATACACATATATAAATGTACAGTACAATGAAACTCATTCTTTACATATCACAACTTGGATATTGGGATGGACGTTGGGGTCAGGACGCAAGGTCAAGGATCCAGTGTCTGGATTTGAACCCCCAATCTTCTAGTTGATAGCCCAAAGCTCGAGCCACTTGGCTACACTGTTCCTTAAATATGTCCTTTATCCTGGAGCAAATCCCAACAGTCAGCCTCGCTCCTATTTGCAACCTCGATCATAAGCCCAGTTCTCTAACCAGGTCAGATACTCAAGGATGGCCAATCAGTGCCAAGCATTTGCTAGAATCCTACAAAGCAAAACTGTTTTCCATGCCCTTTGGAACTTCACTTGGCATACAGGTTCACATTCTTTATTTATCGCCCAGAACCGCCAATGATTAACTACTGTGTTCGACATAAACATTTACACGATGTCGATATTTATTCATTTTGTAAATTACCCAAACCATATAGCAGACAAAATGGGTCAAAATTCAGCTCAATTAACAGCAAAAAGAAACTAAAAAATCTATTTCCAACAAACTTTGAATGCTATTATCGCTATCACCACTAGGTGGGAGCATCCCAACATGACAGAAGAAAAGCTCAGCTTTCAATTGTATGTCTTTAGTGAAACTTATTATAATAGTGTTATTACATTTTAAATCTATTTTATTAATAAGTCCTTATATCAAGCATGTCCCTAGTAAAAACCTAAAGGGGGCCTGACCTAAAGGGGGCAGCCAAGGTCTGGTGGTTAGAGAACTGGGCTTGTGACCCCGTTGTGACGGTTGCCGGTTTGATTTCGTGAGTCATCAAACGAGGACGCCGTGGCCAGGGTACGGTTGTCCACTGGGCCGGGCACTTGTGCTCGTTACTGCCCCCTAGTGTGTGTAAAAGTTATTCAAATTTTAAGTTAAACGCGGTTCAAACCATCTGTTTGTACTGGCTGCTGCTGAGGCTGAGGACGTAAACACCAGGCTCGCTGAAGCTGATGGAGAACAGGAAGTTTGTATACTTTGTCATGGTCAGCTCTTGTGTTAAGAGTCTAAAGACTCCCCAGTCGAAAGCTGGATTTGTGTTGAAGAGATTCTCACTGTAAAACAACACGACAAACACTTAGATTTGAAGGCGTATTAATTATTAGATTATCTATATATAATATACTCACACATCATACTGTGGGTAGTGCTGCCGGGTCACAGTAAACAAAACAATGTCCTCAGGATGCAGGCACGCTATTGGGTTCACCACCCGCGTGACCCGTCCAGTCCCGGCTCTGGGACCGATTGACCCGTAAGATTCTGCATCCATGTGGGAATTATTTTCTGCTAATGTAAAAAAATTGTTTGCATTATTATATATTACAGGATGTCCTCATCTGAACCTTATGGAAAACATGACAGGCTGAAGAATGAACTACCTTTTTGGACCGTTTCCAGAACTGACATCCGCACCCCTGTTGGGATGGAGTGAAGGAACCCGTAGAAACCTCCTTCTGCAATGGGGCAAAGTGCTGGATGATTAATTTCACAGAATAGCTCGTAAATCCATATTACATCCTGCCCTTGGCCTTCGGTCACTCACCCGCCGTCTGGATTGTGTAAACAGGCCGGGAGAAGCCGAGATGTCGCTCGCACTCCAGCTTCCCTTGGAAGTCCCAGTGTTTGAGCACAGATAACAGCGCACTTCCTGACGTACTCACCTGTTTAAAAAACACGGGTCGCTCAAAGAGAAACAGTTAAACCGTGTTTGCTTTGAGGAGATAAATGGGGCCCACAGGACACCCACTATCTTTGATCTTTGATCTTTGCATCGAAGGTTTGTCTCCCAAACCCCCAGCCGCTGAATTCGAAGCCGCCGGAAAGGGCATTTCGGATATCCTACTCGACATCCGTGACCAAATACAGAACCAACTTTATTATTCTCTGCCTTTCTGCCTTAATACCAAAGACGTTTACCTCTTTTTTGTCTTTTTCGTTGGCGTTATGTCGATCAGCTTCAAGAGGAGCCTTCTGGAATGCTTTTACCAACTGTTTCAAATGAATTCCCAGAATTACCGAGCACTTATTGAATGCTTTGCCTTCACTCAGGGGTCCAACTCATCCTGAATCATCTCACCTGGGTATAAGTCAGGTGATCATAGAGGTCAGGTCATGTGACCCAGCACTCCACGACTCTCTTTGTTGGTCAAACAGCCCTTACATAACCTGGAGGTGTGTCCAAAGCAGAAATGACATCCAATCAAGAAATAAAACATTTGATAGGAAGGTGCGTCTAAACTTTTGACCGGTACTGTAGATGCCATGTTTTCAAACAGAGTGTGTTAATACTGGGAGTTTAACACTTAAGTGTTCAGAATTTCTAAGAACTTCCTCAAGACGATTGAAGAACCATTTTGTTTGCCTCCTCAATAAGATGATTGAAAGAACGCCAATGGCAAAGCTGTCATCGAAGTAAAAAGTACTACTTTTAATCATCTAATCATCATGTCAGCAGGTGGTACCTGTCTGTCTTCCTCATTGTATAGCAGCTGAAGTGAAGAAGAACTGCACACTAACTGCAGCGCGGGCGTGGTCCTGCCTCCACACCAACCCGAGCACTTGATCCGGCCCGAATCCGTCCTGGCCGGACTCGTGCATATGCACAGACCGAGAGAAGTGTCGAAACCCTCGTACAACTCCGGAGACGCGCAAACCTGAAAAGAAAAGGCCGTGTATATATACATTTAGGAATTTTTTTATTGCATTAGTGGAAAGTCTAAAGAGTCCAAGATGTAGTTATGCAGCAGTAATACAAGATGAAATGACCATCGAAGTCAAACCCAAACGAAGTGAACAGGCACGAACGAAGTGAGCCTCCCAACTAAATAAAACCTATTATATATATAAGAAAAACAGTCAATAACAAAGTGACCTTCCTGACAAAGTGAAGCCCATCATGAGAAAAAAAAGGTGAGAACAAATCAAGCCTCCTGATACAATAAAGTCTCACAAAAAGAGCCTCCCAATATAATCAAACCTTATTATACTTGTATAAAAAAGGGGGGAAACTGGCCTTCCTGACCCAGCCTAAGAAAAAGGTGAGAACAAATCAAGCCTTCCAACAAAACAAACCTATTATTCAGAAGCCTCCAAACAAAATAAAGCCCATTATTACAAGAAGGGGCAAAGCAAATCAAGCCTCCAGATAAAATAAAACCTATTACTGAGGGGGGGGAGACAAAAACAAAGTATCTCGCAATTTCTTTATAATATAGTAATCTTTTTACAAATTGGTGTAAAGATTGTCCGAACATTGTCACATGATGATGGCTACACACTCAACAACAACAAAATAAAACGCACAAAATGGATAAAAAGATGATTTTACAGAATCCAATCAAACCGTCCCTATTGTGCTTTTTTTATGAATAAAGGGGCATTAAGGCGAGGATTACTGATATCACTCTGAGCTCATCGCTCAGCAACGAGGAATGATGTGAAAGTTCATGGAAGAGAGAATAAACGAGGTAAATGGGTGAAAGGACACGTGGACTGACTTGCTGAGTGCAGAGTTGTTTCCACTGCTTGCGGTCCAGACACTCGCCGTACTGATCCCGGGATCTTCCATCTCTGCAGATCTCGTAAACCTTCAGCTCACAGACGTTTCCTCTCTGTGTCGAGCGGAACCCCGGGGCACAGTGGCATCGTCCGTCACTGGCCTACGAGGAGCAAGCATGGGTCATGATACGTACCCGTACGTGTGTGTGTGTGTGTGTGTATGTGTGTGTGTATGTGTGTCTGTGTGTTGTTGAACAATTCACCTTCAGAGCAAATATAATTGTCCATATAATATACCACGATGTTGGCACGTCTCTGGTTTATCTACAGGTAAAGTAAATCCTGACGGGTTCTTTCTCTGAGTGAAATGTGATGAAAAGAGGCTACAGGCCAACGGGTGACAATAACCCACGTAACCCGACTACGTTTAGGCTGAAACGTGAGCTTCCGAGCTGCAGACTACAGATTGCACTGCAGGGATCAATTGTGCATAGATAAGTGTACATACAAGTAAAGGCCATCGTTAGAAACAGGCAAGAATAAAGCAAGTACCCTGACAAAATAAAGATACGTCTCTTGATAGAATAGGTAAGTTCTTTACAGGAAAGAGGCAGAAATGTAGTGATTCTCCCTACAGTGTAATTGGGCTGCAGTCTGGACGCGTACCTGAAAGACTTCACCCTCTCCCGTACACTGACATCTGTCCTGTCCAGGTTGAGTTTGTTGTGCGTTTGGTCCGCAGGGTCGGCAGCAAGCGAGACCCTCTCTGTGAGCAAAGTGATGTGGAGGGCAGCTGATACAACCACTGACATCAGTGGCCCAGAAACTTGGTCCAAACGTTCCCCTCGGACACGGGACTGGAGTCTCATCGCCTTCCGGACAGTAGTGACCTTCACACGAAACACAAAACTTAGACAAACGTTATTGTCATTCATTATACACAGAACGGAATTTCATTGTGTTTGGCTTGCACAGGATGTACAAAGCACCGGGACCTTGGGTGGCAATCATATCAATCCTTTTGGTGGCACGTCTCACACCCTACCTGGCTGGCAAGGGGGCTTGTACGATTGATCCACTGTGGCGTTTGATCCAAAAACAGTCGTCACTCCTGAGCTTGAAAGCCACCAGATAAGGATGGGCCAGCATTTCTCTATCACCTCCGCCATCGTCTGCCAGTGTCGAGTCCCTCACACGGTACTCTGAGACACTCCTCAAAGAAGAGGAAAGTGCTTTCTCTCTCACGATGAATGTTTCATGAGGAGTTGGGTGTCGCACGTGCCAGCGTGAAGGAAAACCAGCGTGCAGGTCACCCGATGCCAACAGTTCATGTTACGGACTATGGGACCGTTTCGATGCAACTGATTACTGATTTGAGCCGTGATGTGTTCGGGAATACAGTGGAATCTCAATTTAACAGAGCAAGCCTGCAGAAAAAATAAAACCTATCACAGAAGACGGCAAGAACAAAGGAAGCCTGCAGACAAAATAAATTGTGTTGAGTCTATCACAAGACAAAGGCAAAAACAATGGGAGCTTGCAGACAAAACTTATGGTTAGAAAAAGGCAAGAACAAAACAAGCCTGCAGACAAAATAAATTGTGTGGAAAAAGGCGAGAACAAAGGAAAACCTGCTGACACAATAAAGCTTAACATGAGAAAATGGTGAGAACCGAGGAAGCCTGCAGACAAAACACAACTTATGATTAGGAAAGCATGAGAACAAAATAACCCTGTGGACAAAATTAATTGTGACAAAATGGCAAGAACAAAAGAAGCCTACAGACAAAATAAAAAGTATGACTTAAAAGAAACGAGAACAAAGGAACTCTGCAGACAAAATAAAGCTCAATATGGGAAAAAGTGCGATAACAAAGCAAACCTGTAGACAAAATAAACTGTGAAAAACAAAGCAAGCCTGCAGACAAAACAAAGCTGAACACGGAGAGGCCCGACACGGCTAACCTATCATTTCTGAATTAGCTGTTTCTTTTAATAATGATTGTTCACATGACCAGATTTCTGAAGGCCACAGATTCCTGCACTTATCAGCTGACGATTATATAAAAGTAAGCAAACAAGCGACGAACGTTTCCCAGTGTACAGCACAAAAAAAGAAAAATCCAATTCCTTAATGATTGCTGACAATCAGCTTTAAATAGAAAGTTCAAACGTTTTAAAACAAGTCCAACTTCTTATATGTTGAAGCTTATTAAAATATAATCAAAACGCTTGTTACGAATATTGGAATTGTTTTTGTTGTATTGTAACTGTAAGTCCGACCGTATAATCTTGTTTTTATTATTTATTTATGCATTTATTTATATTTCCCAACTTCTTTGGAAACGGGATTCGTAGATTTATTAACGTATCTGTGTTAAATGTGCACTTGTACATTCTCAAACCAATTGTTTTATATTATTAAACAAATATACATCAGACTTTTCTCGCATTGCTATGTATATTATTATTGTTACCATCTTCATTTAAATGCACAGCATTTCATCTTTTATGATTCCATATTTAAAATTCTATATAAAACTTGCCAGCGTCATGAGTACCTTTATCAAGAGCTGAATGATATTAGCAGTAATCATTTACAGAGTAATGCATGTGTGATATATGAACTCTGGCGGGGGGAGAGATAAGATTTTTACATGTTAAATAATATTTATAATTAATGCACAGGGATCATAGTGCAGGGTCAGACGTTGTACCGCACTGTGGCCCCTGTAGCCTAATAATAATAAGCTCCTGTAATAATATTGTCCTGTATGTCATATAGACTGTATTGTGTTCATGTATCGAATGCAAGACTTACACCTATGATCTTTTTTCCCCATTGTATTACAGTCTTTGTAGACAGTGACTTAATATTCTGCAAGTAAATAGAAACTCGGCACTAAAACTTGTGTGTTTGGATGTTTTGCTTCAGTTGTTTTACTGGGAAACTGAACAGAACATTGGGAACGAGAGTTTTATCAGAAGTGTCCGAGGTTTAGCATATAATTACATTCGTTCCCTCTGTGACGTCCTCTTTGTTTAAAAAAGCAGAGGCTTCAAGGACCAAAAACATCCAACACGTCCAATCAAATAATCGATGCCCAGTACACAACAAACTCTTAAACCAGTTCCTGGAAAACCTCAGCTAAATCACAATGTCATTTAAGACCAGAGATAAACTCGGGCCGGTTCACAACGGAGTCGACGTTTCCCCTCGACATGAACGCCTCACTTTCTGCTGCAGAGCTTCTCCTTTACACTTTATCATGGGTCGCCGTCCCAGCCACCAGACGAAAATCAAAAAGCACCCTTTGAGCGGGAAAACAAACAAACAGCACCTTTGTTCTCCGCCAACAAATACAGCAGATAACATGGAATATGAGAAGAAGAAAAAAATCATGTGACTCTGAACACAGATTTCTCCTACACAGCCAAGTAGGGCAAGTTTAGAACTTTTGGAGTTTGAACGGACAAACATTGAGGGATCCAATGATGATGAGGGTTTGAATGATCTCTGCATCTGTTTTGTTTCCCGATTAAACAATATTTGACTTCCTTCATGGATTTTAGAAAGTTTCTACAAAATATTAGGGTTGAACGTACCTGGACTTCCCTTTTGCCATATTAATGGGGCTAGAAAAATAAAATAATAATAATATAAATATATACTTTATTAATTCCAATATCTAATGTGCAATATTTAATCCCTATACCGAAATAGACCACTGATGTCGTGTCGTCATTTTGTAATTGGCCTTGTCATACATGTTGTTTACGCCCATATTTGGTGTTCCTGCTCCCATGAGGATGAGTTTTGAACCCTATACGTTTTGTTATTTGTACATTTTTTCTGAATCTTTTAAAAAAGAATAATGCTAACTAAGAGCTAGTTGCTAAAACAATGGTACACACATTAAAATATACTCTAATATTGCATTTTAATTACCAAACTCTTCCGAAGAATCATTGTTACTTGTAGCTTTTTACCCGTAATTTTTATTAATTGGTTGTTTGTTTCAAAGCCCCATTAAGGAAACTGTTCGCTGAGGTGTTGTCATGGAAACAGTGGACCCTTTTTTTGCAGCAAAACTTTAACAGTTAATCCCTTTCACGGTTTTGCTTCAGTTGAGGGATTTTATGCAACACAGCTTAACCTCGACTAAGAGGAAATTTTCCCCCTTACAGTTTAAACTTGGAAGAAGGTTTTCGACACAGACGCTGGGATATTATCGAGGAACCACCAACAAAATAATGTGTCCAATAAGATAAGCAAAAAGCTTCTATTGATCTTGATGTACAAATTTTCCCAGTGTGCACTGGGCTCATTTCAGTTCGTGTATGAAATGTTTAAATGTATGTAAACAAACACATTTGTCAATCAGCTCGATGCGTAAAACACCTTTGCTAATAAACAACATCAGCTCATCTGACCGAGCGCTACATCATCATCAACCTTGACATGACATCACTAAGATTATTCAACACGCATCAAGTTTAAAATGGCAATTGTAAAAGAGTGGGGGGGGGCTGTCTTTGTTCCTGCGTTGCTCCGCTATCATCCTGACCCTCCACGTGTTAGATGTTGACACAGGCAGGGGGCAGAAAGGTTTCTGATAAGGAAACGCTTTAAAGGCTGGGCCGAGGAGAAACTACTCACACATTTGACCAGCACATTGAGAAACGGACACTGAATCTGTGAAATTGAATTGTGATTCTTCAGACGAGGATCAAATCCTGAGGGTTTTATTCTCACAGAGGAAGGATACGACTGGTATTTACAGAAAACAAAAGAAAAGATGCAGCTTCTGTTTGTGATGTTTGCAGTTTATCTGGCAACCACGTCAGGTTTGTAATCGGTATTCTGCAATTAACTTTGCAAATTTTAATATAAGATAATGTTAAATCAATAATAGTAATAAATTACGTACAACTCATATAAAATAACGACAAATAAATATATAAAAAACATCAAATTTATTTTAATAACATTTGATACTAATATTTTAGCTAATGCTGTCTGAGATTTTTTGGTATTATTTATCTTCAGATTAATTTTTCATCATTGTGCTTTTACACACATAAGAATTATTTCATTGCTTTATTTACACAGTAGTGAAACGCTAATGAACACACACTAGGGGGCAGAAGTGAGCACACGTGCTGTGTGCGCTGCCTAGTCCCCAGAGGAGCAGTCGTGACCTGTCGACTCTCTGAATCAAACCAACAACTGTCCGATCACAAGCTCTAACCGCCGGGCCACGACTGCCTGACTGTATGAATATTATGGTTATTAAAATAAAACATTTAACTGGATTGAATTAATTCTTGTGCTCTTTGTGATCTGCAGCGTTTCCAGTTACACAAGATACCGTCAGTACATGGGGCACAAACCTGGCCATTGATAAGTCTGATCTGTCCAAGCAACATGAGTAAGATTTTTTAAGGTTTGGATAAAAAAAAGATTAAAATGTTTGATCTGGTTTCGTCTAAACGCTGATCTTCTTCTGTCCTGCAGTGGAATGTGGAAGAACCATGTGGTCAGCAACGACCTGTACTCCCAGGACTCTCTCAACCCCATGGCAACAGAACTCCGGCGCAAATTGAGCCAGGAGCCTGAACGGATGAGCGCTCGCCTCCGACAGGAACTGACAGAGCTCAGACAGAGGCTCTCCCCTTACCCCAAACACCCCCTCAACACCTCGACCAACATCCGAAATCTCCTCGCTCCCTTCATCAAGCACCTTCAGGAGGCTCTCAACTCCAGCACCTACGACCTCTGCGGCCACCTCATGATGACCATGCAAGGGCTTCACCCGGACCAACCCTCGCTGTACCAAGACGCGGTCCACTCGGCGGGTCAATCCCTAGACCAGAGCCATCGGAGAAGGACGGCCGCCTTCGAGGAGTTCAAAACCAAAGCTTTCGAGGCAGTCGTGGGTTACCAAGACAGCAGCAGGAAGGAACTCTGGGAGGAAGTCACAGCCAGACTGGGACAGGAGATCCTCACGTTCAGTCTGGACGTCCAGGGCAAGATGGCGAACCTCAAGGTGGCCCTGGCAACGCTCCTGACTTCATCGGATCCCCCGAGAAGGGAAATCATCAACAAAGTGGACCAGTTCTGCAACATCTCCTCGTCACAGAATAAAGACTTCATTTCCAGTTTGGAGCATCTGACGGATATGCTGGAGAAGAAGAGTCACAAGGAGCAAAGCAGTCACGCCAATATTGACTCCATCCAGGAGGATTTCTCCACCAGGTTAAACGCATTACTCCAGGACATTGTGCAGACCCTAAACTAGGGAGTCGTACAGCATCTGATTTACCACTGTAATGTAAATAGTTGTCACGTCAAACTGTACAGTGTTGTTGTCTTTCATTAAAATGTCTACTCAATGTAAAATTTTTTATACGTCACAGAGAGAATCTAATGTAAAAATAAATGCAAGTGGCTGTTTTTGAGATGCTGATTTATTGAGCTTCGTCTAATCAATGACTATACATATTCTATTTTTTAAATAAATGCATGCAAAATGTGCTTCTTGTTCGTCCATTAATCGTCCATTATTTTCACATTTGCCCTCATACAATCTACAATCAACAACACGCTCAAACACGTACGACTGTCGACACTTCATGATTGCAAAATTAGATCAATACAATACTATGACATGATATTACATATTTAATAGCGTGTAGCTAATTTGTTGAGTGCTTATAAAAACAAGGACATTTAGGCATTAAAGCAGCATGAATTCAGCATTAAAGCAGCATTAAAACACGATACAGAATAGCAGAAAAAGACAAAAATAAGAAAAAATAAGAATGAGGTGAAGTCAAGGTTCTGTGCAGTATTCACAAATCGTGTTTTTATGAACCTTGTTTTGGAAAAGCAAACAACCTTCATACCAATTTTGTCCTTTCCATAACAATTTTATCACCAGGTCTGAATAAAACACCTAAAGTAAATGATTACGACAAATGTCTGTGTGTATTTTTTTTAAAACCATTGCGGGAACATTTTGGGAAGTCAGATAAAAATTAGTGTAAATCTTAAACAATTTTTAGAAAGTAATTTGCTGAGCCATTTTAATTACAAGTTTGATTACAAGTTATTACTTAAGACTTTATTACAGGAGGTTCTGAAAAGGTTTGTAGATTTTATTGTGTTAAGATGTGAGTATGGAGGGAGTAAAAGTTAAAGTTAAACAGGATATACAGGATTTCCAAGCTTTTAGAGAAAGATGGTTTTCCTGCTGCGCATTTTTGGCTGACGTCACTGGGAAATGCATCACAAGTGAAGGTGACTCGAAAAATGGCATCGTCTGTTTAATAAAAAGTAATAATAAAATGGAAAATATTGAACTGGTTCTTGCTTGATTCTAATTTTTTAATGATGTGCCATGCATTTTCAGTCAGACATTTAAGCACGTGCACTTTAAACCTTTCAAAAAATGGTGTCAGATGTGCAAAACAAGACTTGTTAGCGGCACGTGTCTTTATAATAAAATATTAACATCGTCACTGATGCACCCCCAGACCATCATAGTTGTTGGCTTTTGCAGCTTTTGTGAGTAAAACTCTGGATGGTTCTTTTTAACCTTCTTAACTAATCAAGGAAAATGTACTATCAACTTTGACAGTAGATTTATGAAGTGGCCAAAGTATTTTACATTATAAACTTAAAAAATAAAGAATAAGATTTACGTTAAAACTTGTTTCCACTCACGTCCGCCCAGCTAACAAAAATACGTTTTAATAACATTCATAAAATGTTACACACGTTATTTTGTCCAGTTTTCTTAGCGCTCTCAGATTGTTTAACGATTTTATCTCAACCGCATTTAATTTAGGATTTGGAGAACGTTGTAATGAAATGTTCTAATAACATTTAAAATGATTTCCTATGAATGTTCCAATTTTGTTATACTGCTTTGTTTAAAAAAAACATTTCTTTTACAAAATTTGCACTTAGCGTTTCAAATATTACTCTTAAATAAACATTTTAGACTAACATTGTTACTGTTTTATCAAGGTCACGTAGAATGTAACGTAATTATCATAACATTAGGATAACTTTACATAACATTAGTGAAAGTTGTGGGAACGTTCCCTGTTAGCCGGGTGCTGCATTCCTTTACTAGTCAAGAAAGATTTAAGGAAATGAATCATTTACAGATTATTTTACTGCTTTCTACACAAGGTGTGAAAGTGCTGTTAGCTACTGATTATTGTGTGTTTTGTGTGTCTATTAAACTTCAGTTCTAGTTTATGCCAAGGCTTCTAACATTGAGGACTGAATTGGGTTTAAACCAGGCGCTAGTCTGGTTCATTCCATTGTCTTAGCAAAACTTCTTCATAGCAAAACGAGCTGCCAAAACGAGCATCAGCGCACCAGCAGAGGCAAATATGGCCCCTACCACCACACCAGGGACGTTCTCGTAGCCTTTATTATACTCCTTAGTTCCTCCAACTGGAGAAGAAAAGAAAATAACATGTCATTTTTTTAAAATAGCTTCTTGTTTTTTTGTTTGTTTTGATGTACACACAGTAATGCAGTATTTAAGTATTACGACTGTGTTGTGATCTGCTTAATTTCAGTGATTTGTTAAACTAAATTGTTTTAGATCATCAACATTAGCATGATTGTAGTCATGGTTATTCGGACCGATGTTTTTAGGCCATTTGGGACGCAGCCAAAATGGTGGCGGTTCTGCTTTATTTCAGGATTATATTGAGTTTAATACGTTAAATAAATGTATTTTTTACTACAAAACATTCTTTAAATGATACATTAAGACCAAAACGATTAACTGGATACTGAAATGACACTTTTATTACCTTATATATATATATATATAGGATAAATAATACGTATATTGTTGTGGTCGTATTTTGTGTTGATGTGTATGGCGCCACCCAGTGGCAAAACAATCCAATGAAGTCTAAATAATTGATTTTATTCAATAAATACATTTAAAATGTGTACAATTTAGTTTATATATATTTATATATATTTGTTCCTCTTCATGTATCAACATATGTCTTGTTTTTTCTGTATATTTATTTATTTGTGTATATCCACTTTTTATGTTGTAAGTCATCGACATGTAGTTAGTGGAACAGAAACTATTTGATTACATTTAAATATCTAATATAATTTAATTTACAAATAAAGTTCCTTACCGTAGGCAGCAGGAGATGGATCAGCGGCTGAAATGGGGGGAAAAACATTTTATTTACAGCTGAGGGGAATTTTTATGTCCCGTATAATTTGTGTTCAGGATCTTTAATTTCGAAACAAATGTTTTGTGTTTTATATAATATATGTGTAATATATGTGTAAAGAGAAGTGGATTTGATTGGCATATCCAGCTTGGCACAGCTACCCAATCATGTTCAGACAGACAGCCAAGTGGTTTAAGATGTTTTGTTTATCAAGCATAACATACAAAGCAATGAGAATAAGAAGATTACTATGCAATGTTCATGCTGTAAATAATGATATTGTGCGTTTACTTACTTAGGGCTGCTGTGTACAACGGCCCCATTGACACAGTAGCTGTAGTAGGATCTTCACTTTCGGCCCTAACAGCTCTCTTTCGTCTCTTACAACTCTACACCACCAACACACACACACACACACACAGCTAGTTACACATCTATCTGTGTGATCCAAATTGGAAGATTTGAACCCAGTGACTTACACTGAGAAGACTCTGGCACTTGCTCGGTTCACACAGCCGCAGGATGCAGTGGACATAGGTGGAGGATTTCACCTGGTCGCGATGCGCCACGAATCGGAACGCCTCGAAGGAAAATCTGGGGTTCCTGGACCGGCCGTTGTTTTGCACTGAAACCTTTGAGTCAGTGGTACACCTGCGAAGGTTCGACACGTTTAAGTGCAATGATGTTCGTATGTATGAAACGTAAATAATATTGATTGCATCCATAAAAATGTGCATCCCTTACACAGTGAAGAAGTCGTGTGTCTCATTGTTGGTTAAATTGTAGGGTGACGGAGTTGCAAAGCAGTGATCCAGGAGAAGATTGAAGCTGTCACAAATCAAACCCAAGCGAACAAGTCAAGGGAATTATCGAATCAGGAATTTAAGCCATGGCGGTAAACCGTTGCCACTTACCTCCCGCTGAGATTCACGGTTTTGACCTCGACGTAGACCTTAGAACGCAGTTGTAGTCCAGTCGACGGAACTTCCAACGGATTTGAAAATGTGCTATCCTGAGAAGATTTCAAAGATCGGTAATAAAGTTAGAACAGGAGTCTTGTAGACTTACCGTCATGGACAGATCGAATAGAATGAAATGTCTCACGTTGTACACACTCATGCGGAGCGTATCGATAAAGCTTCCGTTTTTCTGCTTAGTGGCCACTGACACAGATGATCTGGGAAATAAAAGAAATTATTATTTATTTATTTTAAGAAATAATCTCTCAGTTTAATAGAAGATGTGTCAACTCAAACCTGGAGACCATTCTCCAACCCGGGCTCGGTAGTTGTGGTTATCAGATGCAGCCAACCGACAAAACAAGCTAATAAACATGTGGCCATACTTACGCCACTATCTTGGTGTTGTTGATGAGGTACTCCAAAGGGTAGCGGCAGGTGAAGCGATAGAAGAGGTCTGTGGCGTAGCTGACGACTCCAACCGAGGAGGTCGGGGTATCGATGTAGCCATTGATGATGACCGACTGGACGGTGGAGAACTGACTGAATGGTCCAGATACGCTAGGAACCTCGTTTATAATCTAAGACCCAAGAACAAGATTATTTGTATCTTGAATCTTGAATTTTCCACCTTTAAGTCTTCAGATAAAATGTTCACTGGATGCATAATATATCCCAGCCAATAACAATTAAGGTAACTTAATGAAGAAATCAATCAATCAATCAATCAATGTCCTTTACTACACCGGTCAGTGGTTATAACGTGATGGCATTCGGACCGTCCTCACCTGCATGGACTCTCGACACGGGTTGCTCTGGCTATCGTTGACTGGCAGGTGGTAACGGATGACCGGCGGGTTCACGCTGGTGTCCACGGTCCCCATGCAAAGACTGTTGTTGTGCTGACTATTCAAGGCCAGACCGGTCGGGATGAATCCTGCCCACTGTGCCGTACACGCGTTTACCTCCAGAGAGATGACGCTGACACCACAGTCCACCGTCAGGTCACTGTTCTCTGCACGTACAAGACAAAGCCACGAGTCGGTAATAATGGTAACACTCGGCAACGTTCGGTAAACGACCCCCGAGACTTACCAGGCACCCTGTTGTACTGAGAGGAGCAGTTTAAGGCGGCGAGGGTCGGCTGTATGAACACAGCGAGCGTCGCGAGACCCAGCAACTGCAGCATTTTTACGGAGTGGGAAAGGTCCTACCAGGTATCCTGTCTAGACAGACAGACAGACAGACAGACAGACAGGGTAATGAAATATAGTCAGCATCTACCATACTTGATAGTAATGCACGGTTAAAACTAAGACTATTAGCGTGTATAAAATTATATCAATGTAAGTCCCTGATTGCTTTACTCAGGAATTGACTTCATGCCATGAGGCGACAATGATGACCACTAAGTCACCATGACGCCCCTCTGTGTGGGTTTCCTCTTTACACTCCAAAACGGCAAAATGTAAAGGAAAGTGTTTAAAAAAATCACCTACCTGTGTTAAGTCCTGAATTCGATGCCGATTTGACCGATACTTTGTGGTGTGTATATGTATATATATGTGTATAGAAATATTACACGGGTGTAAAAAAAGAAAAGGATCCGGGGAATCCCAGGAGCATCGGACCCCTCCTACTGATACATTGTGTGATCTGTGGATCAACATTTCTTTAAAAAGAAATTCAAACCCTGGCCACCGGGAGTGACTCAGGAGTACATATCAGCCCCTGTGTGGTTTTGGACATGCACCGGACTTGATATACCATTACAAGCCACTTTATTAGGAACAGTGACAATGTTTAAAAACATCCAGTAAATGGAATTTTGCCCCTAGTGTGTGTAAAGAAGTGTTTCAGTGATATTAATGGTGGCAACTTGGTGGTAGTGGGGCTTTTTCTGGCGTCCTTCTGACCTTAAACAGTAGACCATCAAGACTTAGTACACACCGAGTAACATCCGACAGGTATGGAGCAAAATGCAGTCCCATTATGGTCTACGTGAATGAAACCGTCTTAGGAAAAGACAGCACCAAGGGCCTTGCACAAGGGTCCTAAAGTGACAGCTAGGTGGAGCTGAAATCCAAACCCACAACTATACAATGAATAGCCCGGAGGTCTAAGCACTGAGCCATGAATAAATAAATAAATGAAAGTATCGTGCATTTAGGAAGTAACATTTATTGCTAACGGCAATGAAAGAAATAACCAGTTCTGCACCGGCATGCGTATCTTACATGCATATTCATTTACATGAAAAGGCCCTACAGGCTAATTGGCTATTCCAAAAGAACATGAGATCATGTCTAACAAAGAGCTGATAAAATAGTCATTTCTGGCCAAGACATCTCAGTAAGACAATATGTCTGAGCCTGTACGCTGTATCGTGTTTTAAAAAGTTTTTAAAAGTTTAGCAGATCAGATTAGATGTTAGACATCCAGATTAAACACTCAGATTTCATTAATCCTGCCCCAAACTAATACAGACTTATGATGGGATAAAGGTCATCGACACAAGTATAAATCGAGTCCTGGTGTGTACACCAGGTACACTGGGGACAGTGTAGCCTAGTGGGGGGACAGTGTAGTCTAGTGGGGGGACAGTGTAGCCTAGTGGGGGGACAGTGTAGCCTAGTGGGGGGGACAGTGTAGCCTAGTGG
>JAOUQU010024742.1:0-17952 GCA_028566735.1 Ammoglanis amapaensis | reverse complement strand
CTACTCCGTAAAAATAATTGCTGAGTAACTCTGGGGATCGGTAGCGCCCCACAGAGGGACCCGAGAGTCGGAAACGAGGTAAATAAATACAAATAATAAAAAAATAAGTACATTTACGCTTCAGTAGATGAGTGACTGATTCACAGGAATCAACTGAACCGGTTTGTTTTACTGACTCGGACTCATATGGATTGGGTTCGGTGAACTGAATCAGAAACATCACTACTTGCACAAACGTGCATGCGTGCATGCGTGCATGAGGAGTCATGTATGACGAGTCGTGCTCATACGGACCAGGTGACCGGACAGGGCGGTGGAAAACACTCCACACTCGTTCACGTATCGAATATGAAAACTTGTTCAATATCTGTTTCCTCTTTATATTTGACTAGTTCTGCAATCGTTATCCTTGTATGTATATTGCAGTGGGTGTCGTTTATTATTAAAGTGTCTTAAAGTGTCATTTATTATTACTATTATCTGTCAGGAGTGGTCCAGTGAAGGAACAGTGGTGAACCGGCGACAGGGTCACGGAGGCTGAACCGGCGGGTCCTGTGTGTTGAATTTATTTCCATTCCTGGCTGATGTTAGTAGAACCTGTTGTATAACGATCGAACCCCACTTTCTCCTGCAAGCAATCATGGACTTTCTCACTCCAGCGGTAGATCAGGCGCTAGCTGGATGATTGATTATCAGTCACATGACTCAGACAAAGTCTGTGGAAGCTCGAACCCACGCCGAGTCGGTGGGATCAGGAAAATTTGTGAGTCCTGACAGCTCATCTTCTAGCAATGTCACACTCGCTGCCTCTGACCACAATGCCCCACCGTGTGTCCTCACGGGAGGGGGACGGGGTGGGGGTTGTTGTGTTGGCGTGGCACAGCTGCCGCAGTCCTCTGTGAACCCCACACCCCCCTCGATTCGCGCCCACAACACCTCCAACACCCGCCAGTCCGTCTTTCACACATGCAGTGCTTTAACTTGTATCACCAATGTTGAGGAATTTCGGTCAGCCGTTCGTCACAGATGCCAACGGTCACCCGCCGGGCCAGAGAGGAAATTCTGCATAATTGTGACTCAGTGTGGTGAAGAATAAACAGCGGCATTTAAACCTGTAAATATTAAATCATTTAAAAATATACAAGTAGAGATTTAATGATTCTGAAAGAGTATGGATATTTTAAGATGAAGCAATATTCACTTTAAACAGCAGGTGGAGCTGGAGTGTTGTCGTTTTAACAAAACATGAATCTAGTATTTTTGCTATAGTTAAAACTTAATGAACTTAATGATGCATTAATGTATTGTTTAGATAAATACAATGTACAGTATGATTATTATAGTTAAAATATATTTTATATCTTATGAAAAAAAACTCTCCTCGTAAGCGATTGAATCTGTATGTCAAATTTCTGTTTTTTTATTGGTTGCTGTTAGCATTATTATTATTATTTATTTGTTATTCAGACCTCGTAGGGAAGAGTTTTGGTCTTTACCATCTCGGAAGATGGACAGATCTCCACCCTTCAGGTGTCTGATGGTCGTTATTTTCCAGCCCGGGGTTCTTATAGCTTCTTTGACCTCCAGGGAACATCAAATCTCCCTGCGGGTTTGGTTTGAGGGTCAGCGGCTGCAGGACCCCGAGGCCGCTCAGACCTGGATGTGCAGTGTGTCAGGAGAAACGATTCTGCTTATTATAACCGCCATGATGGAACAGGGGCGGCGGCGCCATATTCAATCAGTCGATCTCATCGAGGCGTGACTGAGTTAATGGATGGTATAAACGATCACATGATGATCTACTTTTGTAATAGACTGTGGGTGTTCTGGAGGGTGGGGCAGGAGAGGGGTGGGTGTTCCGGCAGTAACGGCAGAATTTATTTTTATTTCTTTTTATGTTTCAGGAAATAATTGTTCTAAATAATGAATGAATTTCTGCCTGATGTTGGCACGATTGCGCCCTCTGCTGTTTGATGTGAATATCGATCACCGGTCGATCACTGTTAGACCGTTACCCCTCCGTATGTTCATCACATTACTCTGATCACCAGCTAATACCCAGAGAGACCGCGGTGGACTGGGAGCACTTTTAATAAGGTCCCGGTGGTATGTCACAGGTATCTGGAGCCACACTGTGTGCCGTACGTCCCACAGTACATCGATCACCCTCTTCCAACCAGTGTGGGACATTTCTAGTCATGTGACTAGATCGTGCTTTCTTTCTCTCACATCTTTCATATGCAGGAATTGTTAGTTATGCTTTCGCTAGATGAATCCCAACCAGCAAAACCCAAGTTGAGGGATTGAGAATCTCGGTGCTGGTGTGCTGGAGAGAGTCACATCATAAACACTTAATAACTAAGCTGGCTTATCGTTTCCAAGCTTTTTTTTAATCCATGGGTTTATTTCCCGGTTTCTTTTGTCTTTCTTTTACAGTCGTCTGATTAAAGCTCTGACTAATTTATGATTCTAAAATGATGTTGTTGTCACGACGTTGTTTTTCTTTTTTTTTACATTTATAAAACATCGCATTTTATTCATTTTATTGTACTCGTTCTTCTAAGTCTGGAGGTGTGTGTGTGAGAGAGTTTACTGCATCTTGTATGTGTTTGTTTACTTTGACCGCATCTGTAAAAAACCGTGTGTAGGCGAGACAACCAGACGGAGTTTCAACTCCCAAAGTTCTTCTCCGAGCTTATTATTTTTCGAGGAAGTAATTTGTAATAAGCAAAACAAAATACCGTCATTGCTTTTAAAAGCTGTGGGGATACTGATCCTAATTTACGATACATCGAAGACTAGGCACAGTCCTTCAGCCAGACCGAGTTTGATTAAAAATGATGAAGCGATAAGACTGCGACGCCGGCGGATGTACACAGTCTGTGGAGAACGTCTCCCAAAACCGCAGTAAAAACACCGAGGGCACCTCATTACCTCAGCATCGCTGAAGGCGCCGACCGTTCAAATCTCCTCCATCGTCTTCTCACCATCTTTTATCTGTACAGTCTACGACTGGCGCTTCTCAATCAGCCCACCATCTGCTCCTCGGGTGCAGGGAGAGTTCGCTTTGTTCCATTTCTCCTCAAACTCACCCCCATAGATCAGACTGCCAGGTAATCAAGACTAAAACTCATAAACACATTTTTTTGTAAATGGCTGCTGGCCATTTTACCTTCCCGGTTGATAAATCTCTGTTCTGTTGTGTGTATGTGTGTTTTTTGTGTGTAAAATGTGTAGGGTACCACTGTCACCCTACAGTAAGATGGTACTTGGGTTCGATTACCCAGCTCAGGAGGTCCAGGTCTTTTCTGTACGGTGTTAGTCGCGTTCACGTGACGCGCAGTCAAAACTTTCTCTGCTTTATACAAGGGGAAAAAAAACCCCATTCGATTAAAGAAATCGATCATGCCAGTTTAGACCAGTTGTCAGGTCAACGGGACCACTCAAGGTTTAGACGTCGTGATGAATACCTGATCGATTACGAAATGGAATGTTCCATAAATACACACGGGAATAACTATGCAACGTGTGAACGTCACAACATGAAAGAGGACTTAAAACGTTCCTCATTAAGTCCGTAATCGATCCTGTGACACACACACGAACGCAGGTACTATGGCAACCCAGAAACACCAGAGCAACAACAGTAACATACATACGAAATAAAGCCTATAATAAATATATTTTTTTGCTGCAGGAATATGGAGCGTTGTGTGTGGACTTGGTTTTTAATGTGGATTAGACATCCTATGTTCACGTGTAGATGTTTATGCTGATTTGAACAGTGCATTTTACATGCCACCGGTGATTTTAAAAGGTTCAAGGGTTCGAGTTTGCGGTCGCATCGTCCCAGCTTTACTTGCAGTGGTGAACACAGTCGACAGGAACGGTGGACGGTTTTGCAGGCTGCGTGCATCAGCTAAGCATAATGAAGTAACTGTGGAGTGGATGGCAGCAATAGTTATATAAGTACAAAGCAAGAAAACAAAAGCTTCTGTTCACCGTGTCACGCGGGAGCAAGAAGACGTCCTCCCACACGGAGACACATCCTGGTGAAACCTGAACGGGGAGACGCTCTTAATGTTTGCATGCAGGCTGAAATGATTGCACCATGTATTCATATTTGATTATTATTTTATTCATAGTGTCGATTCTAACGATCGCCTTACTTTTACGTTTCTGGCATTATGAATTCTTTATTCATTATTAACATACGGCCTTTATCCAAAACGATTTTATTTACATCAGCTCCGGATCTCTAACCCGGTACTTTAACCGATAAGCCATCACTTCTGGTCTGGGTTCACTTGGTAGTGATCAGTAGTGGATTCGTGGTGAAAGTTCTGGACTGTTAAACGGAGAATCAGCACAGCGCCACTGTTCGATGCTCCAGTTGTATTTGGAAACAGTTATGATGACAGTGATAATACACAATTATTATTATATAATGACTACAGTGGAAGCACAACTCATGAATTGAATTGGTTCTGGGGTCAGAATGTTCTTTGGGTAAATCTATTTGCCCCATAAGTACTACAATGTACATAGAAATCCCTTTATTTTGCATACTGGGTTCATGAAACGCTTATAAAACGTATTGTATAATTATATGATTATACTCTACTTGTGATCTGTCTTCATTATGTTTATCTTTACGTTACCAATTAGCATTCTTTTGTTTCTGAGGTTGAAAAAAGCAAAGTCTAAAAATAGTGCCCGCAAGTCTCAGCCAGAACCAGAACATCTGCACTGCCACCCAAACTCCTGACCTGCGCTAGAGACCCACGGACGCGTCTAATATCAACCCCCCACTAACATATGCAAGTGTGTTACCTGTTTGAAATGAAAAGACACTGAGCATCATTGGTATTCATCTTTGATTGTTATTCATCTGTTTGCCCTTGGGCAGCGCCATGATGATACGCCTTGTGTGCTGTAAAAACCCGGGTCCCAGGGACCGGAATTTAATTCTCACCTTCTTCCGCTACCGTATGTAAGGAGTTTGATGGATCGTTTGATGTTGTCGTGATTTTCCTCCTCGGGGTGCTCCGGATCTCACTTGAACACAACTCGGAATGGCAGTTCTTAATTCACTCGGATGAGAATCTTTGTGTGTTTAAAATGTAGCTGCTACTAATGACGTTTTATATTACAAGAATGATGATAATAAACTGTGCAGATATCAAAATGAATGAGTTAAAAGCTTGCGTGAAACCTTCAGACAACTCATCGCCCTCTGGTGTTGTGGCGGCGAATGACTTCAAAATCTTATATCACATCCGATATAGAACTATGTAAGGAAATAGAATAGTGTCGAGACCACGGCGTTGTCGACACAGATGTATAAATCATCTGATTCTTTTGTTAGTCGACTTAAAATGATTATTTTTGGTCACACCGTCAATCTTTGCCTTAACACTAGTAACTTTTGCTATCTTTAAGTTCTAATATAAAATGAACAAAATAAAACACGAAGCCCAAGCTGAAGAATAATGAAATCATAATCGATTAAATAATACAAGTCCAATGAAAGCGCTCTTTTATTTGCATAATCCATACAGATCTACACACCTGAATCATTTCTAAAAAGGCTCCACCTTTCCAAACAAATCACAACGTTCCACTGTATAAATATGGAGTCACACCAGGCCTGGATTTACATAGGCCATTAGGTGCTGCGTGCGCTAGCGACGGCTGTACGTCTAAATGGAAATGTATTGGGTTTTTTTTTGGGGGGGGTATTAATATTTCATAAGGAGTCACACATAAACCGTCACACTGTGATTCAATCGCGCTGTAATAGGATGAACAACATGATGTTTCAGCTCTGGAGAGACATTTTCTGCTGAGAGTGGCTCTGCCATTCAGTCATGAAGAAGAAATACCAGCCGGTAGTTTCATTTCGTTTCGTTTTCGCAGACGCGCTGTGTAGAAAGAATCTCGGTCATATAAAGAAATATTTTCAATAGAAATAAAACTTTTACGATGGGCGTTTTAGGCCTGAATGATGTCATTATAAGCTCTTCATTAAACTTTGCATATCAAACACACTCCTCCACTCCTCCACCCCGCCGGTATCAATACAAACCACTATTAACATTTGAGTCAATTAGTAAATTGTGTGGGCGGCACGGTGGTGGTTACAACACTGTCGCCTCACAGCAAGAAGTCCCGGGTTCGATCCCCCGGGTCGGGCTGAGGACTTTCAGTGCGGAGTTTGCATGTTCTCCTCTTGTCAGCGTGGGTTTCCTCCCGGTACTCCGGTTTCCTCCCACAGTCCAAAAACATGCACCAGGTTGATCAGAAATGTGTAAATTGTCCAGTAGTCACACACGACCCCTGTAGAGATACAGGGTTGGGGAAAGACCTGGCAACCTACCCCGTAAAAATGTAATTGCTGAGATACTCTGGGGATCGGTAGCGGTCCACAGAGTAACCCAGGGTCGATTTCGACTGTAAGCTGAAATAGATAGATATGTAAAATAAAATAATAAAAGTTTGCTAACATGCAGATTAACAATTTATGAACATTTTTATGATAAAGATAAAAATAACCTTATCTTCTTAGTACCATACAAACACTGAAACCTGAGCACCTGGTTCATATCTATTATGCTTGTAGAATCTACTTTGTAAAAAAAAAGTTAAAGGAATTAGAGATAATAATGTCTTGTGGGATCCATGCACCGTCTTCACTGATCACATTTGTGTCATTAAATATCACTTATTGTACTCAGTGCAATAATCTCCTTATATTACATTTTATAATGTCAGTTATGCAATCAATAAAAAGGAAATTGCCCTAACAGGATATTAGGGAGATAAGTCTGAGACACGGTTACATTCATAACTGGGGAGTGCAATGCCTGCAATTTTCAAGCCCGGAAAAAAAGTAACTAAAGCTCATCAAGAAAATCAAAGTATTAATAACCTTTTGCAGTCCGTGAAATGGCAAATGAGTTCATAATTAGTCATAGAGTTTAATTTAACAGCCTGTTTACAATTCTGGAGAACTATGCATTGCATTGATGCATCATGATCAACCATATGTGAGATTACCATCTACCAGTTATCGAATAGATGGAAAAACACCATCATTCAGTATTAATACAGTTGAGTCAAATGATTATGACCACCAGTCAATACATATCTATATTAACCACAGTGTGCAGACAGCATCCCAACCAACTACGTATATACGTCCTACGAGACAACAATTGGAGAAGGCTGCAGCTGTACTGACTGCAGGGCATCACACAGCTCAGTTCCTGATGAATTTACATATTCAATTTGCATAAAGGTTTCACAGAATCTCAGTTTGGTTTGAGTCTGAGGTATTAGAAGCCCAGGCAGATAGTTAGTTTGGGTTATGCTTTTCCAATTATGTGACATGTTGCATGCTGGAAGATTCACATATCACATGAAGGACAACACATGGGTGTATGTGATCTGCAATGGGATTTATACAGAAAGCAAGTGGGCCCCTTGAATTATACAAAAAACATTCCACAGACGATAACGACACTAGAAAGTGGTCATATTAATATGGCTTGATTGTAATGTGTGAAAGACAATGTATATAATATTAAACAAACTAATTTAAAACTTTACCTTGAGCTAATCTGCATTAACAATTAGCCAGTTTTAAAAGATGCCCTTCCTGACACAACCGTCTTTATTTATTCAGACTTATTTAATTATTTAGATTTATTCAGACAAACAAGCACAGTGTGGTGCATTGTAGTGGTTAGCTTACTATAGGACAATTCGGTATGTTACAATTCAAGTTTTTAGACTGTAAGAGGGAACTGGTGCTTGTAGAAGAAAACCCTAGTTTTGAGTCAACAGTGCTAGCTATCAAGCAACCCAAAAAGTGACAAGGCAGTGATGTTTAAGTTTAGTATTTAAGATACTGAGCTGGAGACTAAAAGGTCACCGGTTCAAACCCCACTACAACCAAGTTGTCACTGTTCAGCCCATGAGCAAAATATTTAGCACTTGATTGCTCAAAAAAAATTCCCATTAAATTGTAAGTCATTTTGTATAATAAGCATCTGCCAATTGCTGTAACAGTACATGAAATAGTGGTACAAGATTTTTAAAAATCTGAATTAATATAGTGCAAATTATTACATGAATATACTAGTTCATATTGTTGGAACTGGAACAATGATTGGCATGAAGGAATTCAGATCGCAAAGATCTTTTTCATTAATTCTATTCTGTGGAGGACATTGAACACTTTACAGCAGTGTAGATATCTAGTGTGAAACAAGGAGGTGTTGCAAAGATGAGTGATCCTCAGAGGAGCAGAAATATCAGTCTAGACCGTGTCCACCTAACAAGACAATGACCAAGTCTAATTAGAGCAGCATACGAGCTTTGGAAATAAGATTTTTTTTTCTTACTTGTAGGAATCAATATAACCACAAGTGAAAAAGCTATCAAGTATCTCCTCTCAGTCTGTTGGAGGGCAAACTCAGGTATAAGATCAATCTCTGGATGTGAACACATCAGATTTCCCCAGATTCAGTGTGCATGGACTGAATGTAACATTACCTGCTTCTGCATTCAGCTAGACACTTTCCGTCCAAACAGAAAAGGAAGGAAAACTAAAAATAAAGAACTAAAACACAGATCGGAACTCTACACTGCAAAACTTTGATATGCAAAGCTCATCACAAACAGGGACCAGGGACAAAAATCAAACCCAGGTCTTGTGTTACTGTGTGGCACTTACACTACCAACTCCACTGCTAGGCCACCGTTAAACCTTAAATCTAATCTCAAATGTCACTCTTAATACCAGCAAAAACATTGTTTATCAATGTGAGTTCTGAAAAGAAAGTTTGTGGATGCATGATTATGTTAATTGGATTTAAATCCCATCATTCCTAACACCTGCTTTAGTATGGAGCGAAGGGTTGGGAAGCTATGGCTGCTTTTCTTAGAAAAAAATCTATTATTCTGTGAATCTCTTTAGAACGTAAACATAAGCATGAACACTACAGGAATAATTCTAAGCAGCACTAATGGTTGGCAAGTACGACTCTTGGACATATCGATACACACATTTTAGTTATGGGTGGTACTTCAATAAGTGCTGATTGGTGCTCAGTTGGAAAATACATCTACCACTACAAGCTGTCACTGTTGTGCCCCTGAGCAAGACATTCTACAATGTTATTAAGTGAAAATTGTAACTTGCTTGGGATAAAGGTGTCTGCTAAATAGCAAAAATGCAAATGGAGATAATCCCATATACCACGTTGGTTATATAGTGTTTCGTAGCTATTGGATTTGACTGTTGTCATTAAAATATTGCTAAAAACGGAATTTGATTACTTTCAGTTTTACATTAAGATTCAAGTCACACACATGTGCAGCTTAGTTAATCATTGAGGAGCACTGTTCCCATGATGGTCTGGGTTTGATCCCCAAGCGAGTTGGTCAGGGTCATTCCTGATTGGCGTTTGCATGTTCTCTCAGTCTTGTATGGGTTTTCTCCAAGTGTTCTGATTTTCTCTGAAAGCCAGGTTAATTAAACAAAATGCCTAATAGGTGCTTAGTCACTAGTATGTATAAACCAGTGCATTTTAGTGCTGATCACAAACTCGTATAAATACCACTAACACAAGCAGCAGATTGATGAATAATATCCCTTAACCTCTTAATCTCTATAGCCCACCAAAACCATGGCAGAGCAATAAGTGTCTGTGTATGCAGCTGGTAGGTTAATAGCAGAACTGTGCTTCAAACTCCTGTTTTAAAATGTCAACACTTGTGTTCTATGGTGAACTTTAAAAAAGGAACAAATACTTTAACATAATATGGTTAAAACGAAATATTACATAAAACAAAGCTGGCAACTTAAACCAGTTTTTCTTTTATCTTTGGCATTTGGAAAGCCCAAGAGTGACAGAGTAATTTAATTTTTTTTAAAACATTTTATAGCTAGATAGATAATTGGGCTTTGACCATCACCACTATGGGCAAGCATATTTTACCACTGCTTCAACTGAGTGCATCTCATACATTCCTTAAATTGTACTACAAGTTATTAAGAACAAAATTAAATACCCCCACATACTTCAGTGCTGAACCCATGTGCCTAAAACTAACATTCTTATAACTACTGATTATTTATAGTTAAGTAATTTATTTTACAGAAATGCTAAATTAGTATATTTCGAGCTTTGATTCACTTGTATCACAATGCCAGACCCTGCGCTGATAAAAGTGCTTAATGATGTCTTATAATCACAACTGTAAGAAATCCCGTTCGCGTTCCTCCCGCGAGATCCCGTTCCCGTAATCCCGTTCCTGCACCTCTCGCGTTCTCTCGCTCCCGTAGCCCCGCCTACTAACCTCTACGCGATTTCTCTCTCTTTCACAGGTGAAGCTAATCTTTTCTGGGATTACTCTTCCTTCTTAAGGCTTCCAATTTCGCTGCTCGAGTGCGAAGTATTGTTTGTTTGCCAATCATACCGAGCGTTATCCTAGTGATATCTCCTCTTCCCGTTTCCTGATTAGCTGATTTATTCTCTGTGTGTTCTCCGTCGGGTGAGTGTGATTGAGTGTGTTCTAGTTTAAGTCTCCCTAGCGCCTCCCTCACTCTCCCTCCTCTCATATCTACGTTTAGCGATCGTTTTTGTGAATGAGTGCGTGTGTGATTGTTTTGTCCTCGTTCTATTACTGTTGCTCCAATTTTGTGTTTGTTCGTAGTCCCAGCGCTCTCACTCATTTACCTTTTCCCTATTCGCTGTTTGTATCGGAGCATTTTGATTTACTGTTTATTTGTCAGGCAGTTGGTTTTCGGCCAGCTGGGGCTGAGTTTTGTCTCACCCCAGCTCGCCCCACCGGCACGTCCCTGCCTGAGTATCTGTTGTATGTTCTATTTACTAACCATTCTCTCTTTATTACTAACCATTGTATATATATATTGGTGAACTAACACTCTCTGTCTCTCCCTACTAACTCTCTCTCTACCGTCCTCATCTCTACATCTTTGGTCGCTCACGGTCCCGTCCGTCTGCAGCCTCGAGCAGTTCACCAATCCTCTGTCATCGTCTATCCTATTTAGTGTCTCCAACTCTTCTTCCTTCTCTCCTCAGACCCGTATTGCAGTCCTGTCGTCTCCCTTTATAGTGTTCAGTGTAGTTTTTTCCTCTCCAGTGTTTTCCTTCTTATCTAAATCACTATTATGTTGTTTTGGCTCAGTGTGTTCTCTGCTCTCTGTGTCCAGGTTCCGATCGCTACCCTGGTTCACAGTTCCTCATCTCGTACAGCAGCCTACGCCCTTCCTTGGCTCCTCCTGCCTATTGCCTCCATACACTCATTGCTCACTACAACTGTGCTTATTATTCAATAAACTTCCATTGTTCTGCATTTACGTCTCCGACTCACTCCTTAGAAACAGATTCTGACAGAAGTACAAACGAATCATGTTTATTTAGTCGTATTGCTTTATAAAGCATTTTAGTAAAACACTTAATCATGAATTTTAAACTTAGGAAGGATTTTTATTTTAGTCTTATATATAAAGTGAATTTTACAATATAATCAATAAACAGTATATAATCGTATTAGTAATAAAAGTTAATTTTCTAAAATGTTTATTACGTCAAAATAAACAAACATTATGTAATATTGTTAGTAATAAAAGCTAATTTTCTACCGTTTTGAATTAATTGTGAAATTCAATAGTTATTAACAATAATACAATTAACAATATAATCATGATTTATTAAAACATGCTTTTTTCATAAAGTATTTGAGTAATAAATGAAATATTTGTAGTTCAGTGTAACAACACTTTCTTCATTCATTTCAGGTGTTGTTTTGTTTCTTCTCCTGAACGATGGATTGTGGGATGTTCCACTACACACCATGGATGTGGGAGTAGAAACCCCACCCCCTAAAAATACTTGAACTACTTAAACATTAAAACCTGCTGGAACATGAACGACGTCTTTAATGATCTTCAGCAGCTTGTTCTTGTTGTTCTGGATGTTAAGTGCAGATCTTTTCATAAGATCTGATATCATGGGAGCAGTGTAATGCATCGTCGTTGTTGAATATCTGTTTCTCCATTCCTGAACTGAGTCTAATGACAAATACAATCACATTATTAATAAATAATATAACATTAGTTATAATAATAATATGAAATAACATAATTACAAATGCATATAGACATTAGAAATAAACAGTGTTAGTAATAGTGGTAATTTATAGTGGTTTCCAACATTAAACCGCTTATCCCGTTACTGACAATAAAACCCATTATTAAATAAAAAGTTCCTTTAGTAAATCTGGTTTGATCCGACGCTCTTCTAGCCAGGAACTGCGACTACATACGTCGACTATAGGGGTGACTATAGGGGTCACTATAGGGGTGCTGTCTACCTAGTGAGGGTTCTAGTGATGCCTTATAAGACTTTATAGAGATCTATTTACTGATATACTTGAGTACTTGAATTAGTGTTAATGTATATACAGTAATGTTAACATTAATGTAACTGGGGTTGGGTGTTGGTGCTCGTACCCGGGCAGTTGACCGTGTTGAACAGGGGAATGTGGACAACGGTGGGAGCCTTGCTGTAGCCTTTGAACACGTAGAGGTCTTGTGGATCTTTTGAATCAGGTATCGTTACTTCAGGAAATGGAACGTTCAGATCTTTACACATTACAGCAGCATTCTTTACCGTCTGCAGGAAAAAGAAACATTTATAACATGCTGAAGTCGGCTGGATGATCATTTAAATATTTAACATCATTTACGCAATTGAGAAAATCTCCTGATATTCCAGATAAATAATTGACAGTCAGCTGAAGTGAAATTTATATAAACTAATATAATTATTAGTTTATATAAACTAATAATAATGATAATTTGCACTTAAGGCTGATGTAATGTCATTTTCATTTACAAATTCAGTGCTGAGGTCATCTAAACCATGAAATAATTCACCACTACAACACTAGAGGGCATCATGTCATCATGTGAGAACGTCTCTGATTGTAATGACGAGTGAGAACGTTTGTTGTTGCCGATCAATATCAAATACGTGGAGCGACTACAATGACTACAAGTGTGCATGCTTTATTGCTTTGATTCTGTTGCGCTCCCTCTTGTGGTCTACGTCAGTACAACTTGTGGTCTGTATTGTTCTGCAGCGTAGTTGTACATTGGGCGACGCAGAGGATCTGCTGATGGAAGCGGGGGTTCACGTCATAACGAGGGGGCAATAACACTGAAAGATCGACCACAGACAATGCTCAACATGAACCTGGGAACCACTTGGACCTCAGTATCAGATGATCTCAGGTTATAGATCGGACTTTACACCTTTAGAAGATCAGACAGATAGACTGGGCCCAAGTTGTCGATCACCTTAAAGGTACGAAGTAGCATTTTGGAGCGTATGCAAAAGGTAACAGCCAACCTGTGGAGCTTCTCTTGGACAAAGGTGATGTGGTTCTACTTTTTGTGAAGTGCAGGATCCATGTGGCAGAATGTTTGACTTCTTGTAAGGGGCGCAGTGATTTAGTGAAGGGGCGCAAGATGTAACCAAAGCATGGACCAGCGTCCCAGCTGCTGCAGAGGACAATAGGTCCTGACCCCAACTTCTATACAAGTTGGGATATGTCATGAAATAATGTGGTACTACATTCCATCTGTAGATGTGTAATGACCAATGAAGGCGTTCTTTTCTATTACTATTAAAAGTCTATGTTTGTAGTAGGTGTTACCATGAAAGGATCTCCATCACTAAAGTCCAAGGAGATGATGAGATCGATGTTCCGTTCTTTTCTCAGCACTGAGAAGTACGAGGAGTTCAGTAAGAGTCCAGCATCTTCGTACCATCTTGTTTGTTTCTCCAGGACAGAACGGGACACGTCCTCCACTTAAAAAAAAATTAAGCATCACACAGGACATAAGAGAACAAACTCCAGACATGTTTTACTACTGATGTTCTTGTTAAGGTCTTCAAAATAAAGATACCAAGTTAGGATGAGGGCATTGCTGGTCAATCTTTCTTACCATTCTTACCAGTCTTACCATTCATGTGGTAGAAGCTGTTGTACGTGGTCCCCCATGTCCAGGTTAGTGCCAGCCATCCAGCTTTTACCACAGCAGGAAGAATGTCTGAGAAAGAAATGAGAAATATTTCACTGACTCTCAGCCCAGAGCATTTTTATACATCCTCCCTGTTTATCTTCGAATGAAAGAGACACTTTGCTTTCCTTCTACTGGCCAGCACATGTCTTACATGCACTTATATGCATTTCATATAGAGACCCTCCCCAGTCTCAAGGCAGTGCTGTCGACCAGCCAGCAGAGAGCATCATTTGGAGGAACCCTCTCTGACAGTCTTTCAGATGAGCCTATTCTTGTTTAACTACTGATAGGCAGAAAATTCGACCTCGTGAGTTTGAGATCTCTCTTCTGGTGTGCTAGCATGCTGCTGTGCTACTCGAGCATCCAGGTTCTAGTTTATAAAGTGATCAGAATCCTAGTGAGATTTCATTCTCTTGAAGCGCCAACAACACCGCTGTATCTGATAAAGTCCTGGACTTGTTGTGTGTGTGTGTGTGTTTGCTTGTGCAAGCATTGCTAATATGGTATGGTAATATGGTAATATTGCCACTACCTATCATAGCATCTATAGCATCATTTACTCACCAATTCCACTGTAGAGAGACATGAACTCATCACACAGTTCCAGCGTTTGTTTCTTTATGGCCTGTTTTGAGATCGGTGTTTCTGATAAAATCCAGCTGTCGCTATAAACATCTGCACCATCAAACCCTCCTGATTCCACAAAAGAAATTCAGGACATTATGGAATATTCTGAACATTATGCATTTCTAGAACATTATGGAATGTAGAACAGAACACGTGTGTGAAAGTGTGTCACGTTTTCTCTAATATAAATGCCTATTATTAGCTACAATAGAATTATACAATACTGTCAAGCAAGCAGTGATGTTCAAGAAGGACATTGTAGATCTCTCTGATTACATTTTGTCATGGCATAAATCAGTTCAACAGACTCACAATGTCTAAGGCTTTGAGTTTTTCCAGGAATAAAAATCGTTCTTTCACTGGTTTTCCAATAACCAATTCCTACCAGTTTCTACACTACATCTTGGACCAAACCCTGATGTTCACTAGTTATTATGGTCAATGACAGTGGGTAGATCATTGGGCTATCTTCTAGAATATTGTGTGTGGGTGAGGGGTGTCAACACAGCCACTGTTGGGTTCTGACCCTGTGCTCTGACCCAAACTTCCATACAAGAAAGATTGGTTCTACTTTGCATCTGTATATCTGTTATAACAAACAAATATGTTTAATCTATTCTATTAATTGATTTTCATAATAGTTGGTCTTTATGTTCATCTATGCATCTATGGCTTAATTGATTAGGTGTGTTCATGTTTGGATTAACTAAACAAGGAGGTTTGGGCACTGTAGTTTGTTGTGCCTCACTAGGCTTTCTGGGCCAGAGATGCCACTTGTTATGTGACTGTATGATCAAGTATATTAAATAATTGTGATGTTTGGGGTTCGTGCTTGGAAATATGAATAATCTGTCTAGAAAGCAAAAACTGTCAATAATTCAAAACGTAAATCCTTCTTAAAACTAAAATACAACGATCACACTTGCTTCGAAAGATGTGATTATTACAAATAAACATACATTTGATTTATTATGTTTCCTAAATTAAAGATACGTGTTGTTTTGCTGAGGTAGTAAAACAATAATGAATGTAAAAGTAAAAGTGAACGTCACCGCTCAGTAATTCTGATTTGAAGTTTTTGATGTGCACTGATGTGTCTTGTTTATCCGATATCAAAGCACGGAGATTCAGATCCAGATGTTTCAGGAGGAACCAGCATTTTTGATCTATTTTAACTCCTTGCAGGATATGTGCAAGATCTGCAAAAGTCAAAAGTACGTCGTTTATATTTCTTTATAAAAATGATCATGCATTAAAGCAACTTTCATCATTTTAATGCTAAAACAGAAAGGTGCATGCTGCACACAGTCAAGCAAGCATTAAAAATAGATGATTTTTACCCGAGATGTCTGGCAGTGAGGCAAAGTGTGTGTATAGTATAAATCAGCTTCAAGCTATCAGGTATTGTGTAATATAAGTAAGATAAATACATCAAAACTGCTCCAGAAATTCATGTTTACTTGATTACTACATGATGATTTTGCACACGTTGTGTTTATCAGCAAACAGAACAAATGCACAAATGTCTGGAATCCCATGACTGGCATTATTTATTTATTTCAAACGTGAAGAGAAAAAAAACCTACCAGCTGGTGGATTAGTGAAGGAATAGAGGTAGTGCCAAACCCACTTGAGAATTTCCCAAAATTCAGCGAGTGCACTTCCACACAGACCTAAAAACAGCACCGGGTCACAACTGGAACCTTCACATGAATGTTATTCAGCTGTTAAAGTTTCCTTTTTAAAACCAAATTTATAATCCAGTTTTATAATACAATGTGTTTTATGTATGAATTCAGTTTGTGTTAACTGAAACTGCTTTGATGTGATATGCGGATTGTTTGTGGTAGAGGATTTTACTCCAATAGGACCAGGGTTAAGTGTCGTGTTAAGTTTCCATCACTACCGCTATTGCAAGGCTGCTCATGATGTCGAACCTTAGACACTTTTAATAAAGTGCAAGCTGTGTATCGATTGGTTCTTTTGCGCTTCTTTCAGTTCTTAAGTATATACAGTATATTTATATTTTTTGCACACATGAGACAAAAGTAAAGACTATTTTCATAATGTAGTGAGTATAAAGTGAAATATTTGACTTGATTTGAAATTCACTAAAGTTTAAGTAAAAGTAGCTCAAAATAAAAATTCTCTGGGAAAGTACTGATACACAAAAATACTTCTTAAGTACAGAAACCAGTTACATTTACGTTCTGAACCCAAGATAATTCCATCTTGTGTAAATATTTGGATCCATTTTGCTCTTCGGTTGTTTGGCATCTCTAGTTACAGTTACAGCAACCAAAGGATGGTGGACTGGAGCTAGTTCCAGAGACTGTGGACTACATGTCCAGGATTCTCATTAGCAAGGTCTCTTTCTTCTCACCTTGTGTTACTTTTGAACAATCGCATAATGACCCTTCTCACTTCATTAACCTAACACTAAAAAAAGAATGTTTAGAATCAGAACTCACTCTAAAACATCCAGCTGGTCAAAACTCACTACATGAACCTGACCAGCATTGTGTGTTAAGTGACATAAAAGCACATGGAAACTGGGATATAGCTGTAATGTTTTTACCTTGTAGATACAGCATGTCTATCTCAGACTGGGTCTTAATCAGAGCTCCATCCTCAAATTGACACCCCAAACAAGACGAGTTGACGAATGCTCCAGAGAGAGAGTAACCAGACTCATGAGGAGTGATCTCAAACCAAACATCTGGACAGAGTGGAGAGAGCAGAAACACACATGTGTGATGCTGTAGAGTACAATTATCATATTTAATTTATATTTAATTCACTGATTCTATTAAAGGTTGCCATGGATGAGTTTTCATGCCAGATGCCCTTCCTGACATGCATCTCTATTTATCTGGGGGTGGGACCAGCCCCACAATGCATTATTTTATGCATATCTGATTGGATGTTCTAAATAGCAGGTATCACCAGACCTGTTGTAACAAGGCAAGCAGACCTATCAATTTTCTAGGGCCCCAAGCTGACCTGAAGGGCCCCAAAATGCCTTGAAATTTACCTCACAGCATGAAGGTCCTGGGTTGGATCCCCAGGCTGAGGGTTTCCTCTGGGAGCACGGGTTAATCAGCAAGACCTAATTTAGTTTGTGTGTGTGTGTGCTTTGTAATGGACCAGCACCCCAGCTAGGGTGTTACTGTGTGCCCCCCGCCCTGTGCAATAATGCT
>JAOUQU010024637.1:0-17957 GCA_028566735.1 Ammoglanis amapaensis | reverse complement strand
TCAAACCAATGTGATAAGGTGGCACAAAGCACCAGCATATCGGACAAAGTGTCGCTTTTTTGAATGCCGGAATTAGCAAATAAATACACTTATGCACATTAAACAAACATAACATTGCTAACTTTTTTTTTACAATTTTCAAAATTACTAATACAATTGGGTAATTACAATTACCCAAAATGTTCAAATGATTAACCGTTCATGAGTTAAGACACCACTGAACTCATATATTGAACCATTGACATCCACTGTCCTAAAGACTTTAATACATTCTAAAATCTGAGAGGAACGGAGACAAAGTTTCTGTTTTTAGGCCAGAAAACAATTCACAGATGTTGTGTAGCATCCCAGTTAAAATCACAAAGAATTATCTACTGGACTGAATGTGAATGAAATAGTTAAAGTAAAGCATGTAATAGTTTTCAAATAACACGCTCAGTAATTGTGTCCAAGACTGACTGACAGGTTATAAACATAACATAGATCAAGCTAGATAACACTGAACTCAGATACACTGAAGTTAACGGTATAGTTTACTAATCTGATACACTTAGGTAAACAAAGTTTTAGGATAAGCATTTAAACAGACTGCTTATAATGCTTCAACAGTCTCTTCGACAGTAACGTCGAGCACTCAGACACAAGTTTAACAGCTCATCTTACACTCCAGCACATTTGTTCTTTCTAGCAAACCTGTTTCACACTTTTCATAGTTTTCAAAAACAGAAGTCAATCAAAACGCTTCAGTCAGCATGAACACCGATTGTAATTCATTGCCATCTGTTACCTACTTTTTCAGGATTCAGAGTGAAGTGCTACATCTCACCTCAGCTGGTTTCACAGTAAAACTGCATGTTCCTGAAACTAGTTCTAATATCGGAAACTCACTACACAGTTAAAGATGGCAAGAATGTGCACTTTTATCAAGACACTTAATTGGTTCACCTTTTTAGAATAAACGCTGCAGGGGTCAGATACTATGTATTATTTTCCATTAAGAAGAAACAGAAATAGATGACGCGTCTAACTGCCATGCTGTTTTTATATAGTTATTTATGTATTTTAAAAGGACATATTATACAAAACTAAACTTTTAAGTGCTTTTGCATTTCTATTTGGGTCTCTATATATTACAATCTATATAAACTGCTCCTATAGATACTCCAAGTGTGAATGACCCCCCCCCCCCCATTGTGGTGTCTGGAAAAATAAGTTGTATGGATATTTCATAGAAATTTTCATTGAACCTGAGATTACATTGAAAATACTTGTCTAGCACTTCAGCTGTTAAACATGTCTAGAAACAGCATCAGGTTCCCTGGACTCTCCAAGCATCAGAGTAGGACCATCACAAACATGTATTGTGGTCAGACAAATCTATATTTCATTTTTTGGGGGGTAAAAAAAGACATCATGTTCCCTAAATTACAAGGATCTGTCATGGTATGGGGCCCTTGGCGAAGGATATTTATAAATGATCTCTCAAAGTTCAAAAGCATGTGAGATAAACTACAAATATATATAAAAAAATATGCCCATGACTTTGTTTAGGATTTAAAACTAAAGACATTTCACCTTTAGCCTTGTAAATGTAGTGTTATGCCATTACTAAAGAATGAATAAGCATTTAATAACAAGACTGTCATTCAATATTCTTAACCTCCTAATGGAATTTAGAATTGACTTTATTCACCTGACTGACAAATCTAATCATCGGAGAAGCATCTGACAACTACATTTATAAAGAAAAGTGTGATGGAGAGCTGGATGATGGAATTTCGGGTTGTACTTACAGCAATAAACTCAATATGGAATATTATCTCTGATATTGGAAGATGGCGGTGGTCCTATTTAACCCTCTCAAGCATGGTGGTCACTACAGTGGACCGCTATTTATTAATCATTAATTTCTAAATGTGCAGTTCTACTGTTATTGACTGTTATTGTCTGTTTTATACACCATGTTTATATTTTGGCCATTTTTATGACAGTAGTAGTTATGGTATAACTTTGTTGAATCTATTTGTTTATTTGTTAAATTTATTGTTGATCCATGCTCACTTATGTGCATCTTAGTTGGATATTGATAAAAATTGTATGTTTTTTTTTCTTCTTCATGGCTTCTCTGGTCGGTGTCTGTCTTTCGGGTTTGTCAGTGGTAGATTCCAGCTTTAAGTATATTAGGCTAATTTGTGTCTGTCGTGCTGTGCTCTCCGCTTTTTATGAGGTACATGTGGGTTAGACCCATATTGTCATATTTAACGTCGAACATCGTGACTAAATATAATAATGGGGTTCCATGTAGGTTTTTGGTCTTTCTTTATGTGTTTATTAGATGATTATCTTGGTTGGTGGAGTTTGGCACTTTTAGAGACATGAAACCAAACAATCCAGTATGGCGCTGTCACATGGTCAATAAATTCAAGTGCAATGAATAATCCTGAAGTAAAAAAAAAGAAATCTTTTTCAGGGACTCTTCAACTAAAATGCATTCAAATACATTAAACAAATACAACTATTAGGTTGTTTAAATATTGATTTTTTTATATTCAGAAATGGCATATAATAACCACTAAATAAATGTTATTTTTAACTCATATGTTAGTGAAAACACACACCAAATTAGAATTTCTGTAAAAATTTTAAATTAATATATTTTTTTAAAGTTTGCATCTGTATTTTACCTTATATATCAATTTGGTGCGCATACCTAGTAATGTTACCTGGGGTCACTGAGTGTTTCTGGTCTTTCAAACATCATACATGCATGTGACTCAGCTGGGGGTCATTTATAATGTAATTCGGCCTGGGTTCAAAGAAGCAGATTTCATTACTGTAACTCTTACTATTACTAATATTGTTGTCATTTATTCTGTTGTTTGCTAGATCCAGTTCTGAATGAGATAAAAGCGTTCAGACATCCATCAGAGTGTATAACGAGCACACCAGCCTAATGTCCTAATGCATACACACTTCCATTCATATAGTACCTAAATCTTATCAACTTATTACTTTATAGGTGTCAACAGTATAATAAGCCAGCAAAGATCAATAGCATCATTTCCTGGAGTCGTAAATTATTGGATGGATAATTATAAGGACAAAGTCATTCTGGCAACTCTTCCAACAGCCGCGTGTAGTTCACCAAACACATAGTGGAACCATAACTCATATAGATTAGTCATTTTTTAAAGATATTTGTATCAATGAACAAATAAACTTACATTTAAATTTAATACAAAAAAATAATTAGCTACAATCACGAGGATGATGCTTTGTATAAAAACAAACACACATGTAAATGTAACACACAAGCAAATATAAAAGATAATGGGTAGTAGATATATTGTGAGTGTGATACTCACCCATATGTGTGTGTTCCCAAAGTGATGACAGGGGCATGTACAGGGTTAAAGGTCAGTTCCCGGAGAACACACTCTTCATCAGCTCCGTTGCTTGTTCGTTCTCTCTCCACTGCACTGACCTCAAGGTGAGCTATACCACCCAGGGTCAGCCACTCCTGACACACACACACGAATCCACATGTAACAAATGAAAACATCTGCTTCAGATGGGAACAAATTCAATGCGTGAAACATCATTATACAGCTCGTTACCCGACACCTAACTGTATATTTGACATAATTACTCATGTTGTTTTGTCTTTTCCTAAACTTGTTTCAGCCAAGTTGGCTAATTTAGCAATAACACAAACCGTGATAATGAGGTATCAATACGGAACGTGTTTTAGCAACTACTCTAATCATTTCCACAAATGAAATAAAGTCGTTGATTTGGTGGCTCATTTGTTAAATGTTTGTCATCTTTAAAGCTTATTTCAGAAGTTTTTTTAATTTTAATTCTTTCATTTTATTGGTGTGGAATAAGTGACACATTTCTAATCTATATGAGAATGACAGTAAAGATGAGAAAGTGAAAGAAGGACAGTGGAGAAATATATCTGCCCAAATTGAGCAACACAAATACTAGAAATGCTACATTTTGTTTTTACACTATTGAAATGTAGCATTTTTATTAGCTTTCGGTCCTAACTGCAAATAGACAAATCCGTAAATATTTATTATCATTGTAGAAGTACAAGATTCAGTGTGCTCTCCTAGTCATACAACAAATACTAAATAAAAGATTCGATATAAATATACTTATATACATGATAATACCAGTTGAGACAATAAATACTTGTGATAGGAAAGTTGCTGGTTCAAATCCAAGCGTTGACGACTAAAGTGACCTTTTAACAAGGCACATTTGCTCACTACTGCGCCATAGTGTGTCTAAATGTGACTTCCACTGCACTGATTGGGTTACATGTAGAGGATTAAGTCCATAAATAAATAAAATAAGCAATGCATTTACAGAAGAGTAAATAAGTAAATACATACAATAATAAATAAATGTAGTTATCGTTGGTGTTCACATTTCCATTAGCATACTGACATAATTACTCATGTGTTGTTTACTTCAAAATTTGTTTCAGTCAAGCCAACAATCAACTGGTCTAAATAAGGAGCGAAGCAAAACCAGGCCCAGTTTCCAAATCGAAAAGGATTTACAGATGTTATGTGCAGTAAATGTACTCATTATTTGTTGAATTGTCTAACCACCAATAATTGGTGTAGATGACTACAAAAACTACAAATAACAGCAATAACTACGAATGGGCGAATCCAATTGTGTTTACTATAAAATGAATCATTTGAACGCTTCGCATCAGTGAGCTTGTGTTCCATAAGCTCTAGTACTGCATAATGATGTGCACATAACTGTCAGCTTCAAATGTTAAAATGAAAATATAAAGCTACAAATTGTATAAGAATGTTTGATTAAAACATGAAAAACATTGAAAATTTCACATCATAAAAATCCACTTTATAATACATTTTTAAAACATCCAACTTTTTCAGAAAGAGGCTGACATAAAAAAATGTTCACTGATGGTTTGTAGCTAATGCACTATGCTATAACCCACATACACTATTACTATACAAAATGCACCAAAACATGGTTTATTGCCATTTTATCTTGTAAACTCTATTATATATAATAAAATATTATATAATAGAAGAAAAAGTTTATCTTGTGATTGCGCATTATGAAGGAAATACCACGGAATCAGATTACATTTGATTGCATTCAAATGCAGCTGCATCTCTGATGATGTCGGGCAGGGATGGTTTAGTGCTTAAGGTGATGGAGTACAGATCAGAAAGTCGCCAGTTTAAAAACAACAACAATCAAGTTGCCACTGTTATTCGAGTTGGGTCCCTTAAACTTCATTTGCTCAAAAAGGTGTCCACTGTAATTCATGAAAGTCATACAGGGGTGTCCCTTGTATTTCAAAGTCATGATACTTTGTATGAGGGCGTCTGCTAAGTGCTTAAAACATACATTTTAGCCAGGCTGGACAAAACAACAATGAACTAAATAAATCAAGAAGCAAAATGCAGCTTGAATAAACTAAAGATGGTAAAATCATCACCACAAAACAAACACATGCAATTGTAGAACAAGTCCATGGTGCTACTTTTTGTACTCGTTGTCTTCTGTGATGCTAGGCAGCTATCGACTTGACCCCGATATCCCTGTTCTGTAATCTTGGTACATAAAGGAAGTAATCTTTGTATCAAAAGAATCTGACACAGATTTAAAACAAAAAAATGTATTTGCATTCTGTATAGCAAATCAGTAAGCTCAAGAGAGAGAGCAAAAAAAGACAGCCTACAGTAACCCATGATGTGGGGGATGTCAGGTGCAGGTTTAACATTCTGTAGCATTCAGAAGATTTAAAAATCTATTATCTATCCATTCCAGATCTGGGAAGTTGAATTCAATAGCTTATTCAGGGTCAAAGCCGCAGGAACCTAAAATTCAATTTGATCTGTACGAATACAATTAGACACCTTACAAAGCCGAATCCCAGATGTTATAGTAACACTTATAGTCTACGAAACTCACAGCTATACATGCCGGACTTAAACAAGCACTGTAATTAATCACTGTAGGTGGTAATTGAAACGCTGTAGGTGTTCAGTGTTAAACTGATAATTGTACTGTGCACACTGCAACAATTAGCAGTAAAATATAGCCGTAATAAATGCAATCTTAAAGTGTGTTAAAGTCTGTTTCAAATCCCATTATCAACTCGGGAATAATTATAATGTTACAACTGTGCTATTAAAACTATTTACAGAAACCACATATACTTGTTGGTTAAATAATGATAATAAAAAAATAATATTCTTGACTGTTAGATGAACATCTTGCAACATACTATTAACTGAAACAATTCAAGTTGTAAACAATTATGGGTTAAGGGTATTGTCCCAAAGAGTGACTCCACTCTATTAATTACAAGATAAACCTACATTATTCAGGTCACTGAACATCCTCCATTACAATGACACCAACATATGTATTTATTTATTGTTCTATTTAAGACATGTGATATTTATTCATTGCACAAGTTTACATGCATCAGTTTACAAGGTCATATTGAAGATGTTAATAGACAATTATATCTCTCCAATTTATCACAATTGCATGTCTTCGGATTGCATGAGGAACCCAGAGCCCCCTAGGGAAACCCGAATGGAAACAGGCAAAACATCTGGTATATATCTGATAAAAGACCAGAAACACTCGAGCTGGGAACTAATCCAGGACACTCATGCTGTGAGGTGATGGTGCTAACCACAGAGCTTCTGTGCCACTATAGTTTGATATAGACTCAAATTGAATACTTAAAACATGATTATTAAAAAGGAGAAGCTTAAGTATTACATGTCGGCATGGCACAACAAATGTATTTCTTCTCTAGAAAAGAGTTTCACATAAGATTACCACCCAAGAAAATAAAGCATCAAATCAGCAATAAAGTGGGGCCAGTATGTGAATTGTAAACATGCTGTGTTAATATTTGATTGATTGCGGACAGAATAAGCCTCTGGTATTTAATGTTTTGTCTGCATTACTTTATTTTATTTAATTAATAAACAAACACTCCTGAATGTCAGACCTGTAACACATTCCACCCTTAACCCAGCATCATCATATTCACCATAAGTTGGCAATTTATAGAATAGATTTCACTTGATAAATTAGATGAGATAGTAAGATTCACTGATCGGATGCTGAATTGATGATCAATGTGCATTAGATGAGCGGTACAGTTGCAGATAAAATAAAGTCACACAGGAAGTGTTGCGTTGTTGGCTGCAACGTAACAGCTCCTTTACCCAGCTTAAGAACAGCCGATACATAATTAGTTTTAAGTGCAAGAGGTATGGTCAATAGACGGCATATACAACAAACATATATAAGCAATTTTTTTCATCGTTAACGCAGAGGAGGTGGATCGTTTCTGGCAACAGCTTAATAAATGACATGGTTCAAAACAGCACACTCAGAAAATAAGTGAATCTGGAGAGAATTAAATTATTAATATATTTTTATGTTAAATAACATTTGCACATAGATCTTGGACATGTTTTGTAAAGCATGTATACCGGCCTGAACTTCTTTAGAAATTGATATATCATATGTCCCCTTCAAAAGGGATGCAAAGGAATAGCAACATTACAATGTAAATGTTTTACTGTATCAGATTTTGGAAGATGTTGCAAGTATGTAATGCATGAACAGATGTTTATTAATAACTGAAATGAAGCTGAGCAGACAAAACAAGCACGGTTCATTTTATCTGCCGTAAATACAAGAAACACTTTGCACTTTCCATGTTGCCCCAACCTTACCTGATTTAGGAAAGTGGGTGCTAATAATTCTCTGTCTGAAAGGATAACTTCTAGCTGGCTGATTCTGATGTTGCTGTTTTATCTTACCAGTTTGTGACTTGTGTGCACTTTGTGTCGTGTTCTTTTTTGCTTGCATGTATGTGCTTCCCGTTATTGTACGAGCGAGAGTGTGGGTGGAATCTTACGGCGCGTGACAGCTGGTGGGCTGATGCCATCGGGGATGAAGCAAACGGAGCGGGAAGCTGCTGTTGCCATGGTGACCCTGTTGTGCGGCTCGTTGTCGGGCGAGGCGAAGTCCCAGCCAGCTGAGAGAACGAGAGCTGAAAGATGTGAAACAGAATTAACATATTAAATTAACACGCGATTATTCTGTGAACATCGGCCGGTAGCTTCTGAGAGCGTGGCGAGCATCTGCAGTCGGCATCGGAACCTCGCCAGCGTACAGGCACCCAAAAGAAAATGAAATTAGAAATCTGCTTTCTGGATGATTTTTTTTTGCAATGTTATTCATTTCTCTCCATATTGTGTATGTAAACAAAAGAGATCTAGTTTATTAACACATCCTCCTCCACACACACTCACAGTCTGGCACTGATACAACCATCAGCTACAGAAACTCAATAGAGTTATTATTATACAACTCTGGGGAGGAAAAAGAGACCAGTTCCAATTATATCTGGTTTTAAAACATATGGCTATGTGTTTTATTCAATAACTAAAATAGGAATCAGAATCGAATAAATCAGCACTGCTCATTTTTGTCAAACACATAACCATAACTGATGTGGAAAAACTAATAAAAAATGCAGCTGTATTCTCATTGTTTTAAATATTTTGACTGATCCCATCAGGGGCCAGATCCTCTTCCTGACACGACCCACCTTATTTATCCTGGCTTCTTACCGGCAGAACAATGCACTGGTTTATGCATACTAGTAGTTGGGTATTTATGCATTTAGCTGACACCTTTATCCAAAGCCACTTGCAAAAACAATGGAACACATTTTTGGAGCAAGCAAGATTTAGGGTCAAGCTGTGGCAATTTGGTGGTAGTGGGACTTAAACCAATGACCATCTTTGCTCTAATTCTAATCCATGTCTCCGAATGATCAAACTGCAGGTATATTGTATTTGTATATGTATATGTATAGACTGTTGGAGAGAAAAAAAACAAAAAAAACAAAAAAAAACAGGAGCCTTCAAAAGTAACCTACACAGACCCCACACAAGATCTGGACCACCACACATGGATAGAACTCAAAACTTTAGACAGCACTGCCCAGTTTTCCACAGTTTTCCATACTAATTTAATAACAAATGCAAATCAAAAATGATTATACCGATCTGCTCTACTGACCTCAGAGACTTCACATCAGCAAAATCACATTCCAACAGTCCAATAATGGAAAGGTTAAAGCGATGGTTGAGATGGTCAAAGAGATATATATTCAGATCCCTCAGGTACTTTTATCTCTTTCCTCGCTCATCCTCTCAAAATAAATATGAGGAGAAGGTGAAGTCAGCAACGTAATAATAAAACTGGCTCAGCTCCATGGGTCCGGGGGTGTTTCATTATTACACAGCTATGCTGACAAAGAAATAAATGTATAGATTCTTCTAAAACTTCCCACGCGATTTGCTGCATTTTAGCCTTTTTATGGTAGTTGATCTGCTTTTGGATGCCCCTAGTGGTCCTCAAGAAGAGGGTTTACTGTGTGGTGTCAAATGATGCTCTCTTACACATCCGTACCTCTGTGGATTTCCAAACCTCTGCCCTTCTGTTTAGGTACATTCGGCCATCAGGATCCTTACACAGCTCCACATCCCATTTTTTAAACACTCGCTACACTTTGTCATCGATTTTTGTGCTATTGTTTAACCAAATCCAAGATATTTTTTTTTTTCTGGGCTGTGTGGTGACACTGCGACTAACTGAGTTCAGTGAAGTTAAAACATAAAACCAGACAAAACAAAGATAAAACAAATCCTGTGAAAATAAACATGTTTACAAAAGGATGAAAGCAGTTCTAATTTGTGTTGTCTGGGTTTATTTAGAGAATAAACAAGATTAGTAAAATCTTACGAAAGCACTATCCCATGCTGCCAGATTTCACATTAAAAAACTATTTTTTTTGTTCTGGTTATACCATAACGTCTGTGATCTCTACCATGTCTGTTTGTTCATTTATTTATCTTTTAACATCATGTTTTACACTTGTCATTAATCACACTGGGTCACATCAGATAATCTTCAAATCCACACAGAATGCGGTAATATAATCTCGGACTTCTTTGCCACTAAACCACCCTGCCGCTCCTATATCATGAAAACAAGAGTTTTAATGATACTATGCCAACAATAATGCACGCAGATGTGGCATGTGGCAAATGTTTTCTTTACTGGCTTCCCGTAGCTGCATACATCCTATTCAAAACACTGATGATGGCCTACAAAGCCAAAAATGGATCAGCACCAAAGTACCTTTAGGATTTATTTAAACTACGTATAGTACCTCACAACCTCAGAGTTTCTAGACTTGCGTGACTTGACACTTCAATCAAGATTCGAGAAAGACACACGTCAAGCATCAAGTCTCTGTACTTGTTCCCAAGTAGTTGTACAAGCTCCCATTGTCTATCAGAACTTCTACGTACCACTATGCCAAACATTTAAGCTAATAATGATAATAATTTAAAAGGTCGTTCAGAATTTGTATATAAACTCTTGTCTACTTCAACTATAGCATGGCATTGTTTACTAATATAGAAAAAACTTTTGTAAATCACTCTGGATAAAAGCGTCTGCCAAATGCTGAAAATGTAAATGAAAAAAGAACTAAATTTAAACTAACAGGGTGTCTGTTCAGTAGTAAGTTGGTGGATAAAATATGTGTTCTGATTTATATTGATAGAAACTATATTATGCTCCAATCCAACGTTTTTTTTAAAATCTCTTCTTGGGTTCCAAACCCTGATCCTGTGTTCTCATTTGTTGTAGTTAGAATTCTCTGGCAGTCAGCCGACTGATCCAGTTATCTAGTTTGCGAGTGAATGGTGAGCTGTTCAGATGGAATTGGTGATCAGTTCACACATAGAGATCAAGAGCTGAATTACATTCAAAGAGTGAATGTCAAGTTGCCTCAAAGTTAACAAACTTAGCAGCGATTGGTTGGATAATGACTATAATGACAAAAAGAAATCATATCCATATATTGTGTAAACACTGACAATGAACGACAGTGTTTGTACAATCAATAGGGAGTTCTGCTGACCCCAACTTTCATACAGGTTTAGGCAAATAAATTTTGTTGTACTGTACATCTCTGTGTGAAAAATTAAAAAGCCATTATATGTTAGATGGTGGCACGGTGGCTGAGTGGTTAGCACTGTCGCCTCACAGCAAGAAGTCCCAGGTTCGATCCCCGGGTCGGGCTGAGGACTTTCTGTGTGGAATTTGCATGTTTTCCTCGTGTCAGCAAGGGTTTCCTCTGGGTATTGTCCCGTAGTCACACACAAGATCCCTGTAGAGATACAGGGTTGGGGAAAGACCTGGCAACATACCCCGTAAAATGTAATTGCCAAGATACTCTGGGGATCGGTAACGGTCCGCAGAGTAACCCAGGGTCGAAGTCAACTGAAGGGTAAAATAGATAGAAAGATATGTTAGATTAAGTAATATGCAGTCAAAGCTAATTGTGAATGTAGTTTGACTGTACTCTTACTTACTTAAAATGTATTATGTTAAACATTTTAAACATGAACTACAAAAATATACAGATTAGATTATACAAGGCATCACCAATTAAAATATATCCAAGCCTTTATAAATTTGTAAATAAAAACGTTACATTTTCACCCTTGTGCAACGTGTTGGTATACATATGCAGAAATAAAGCTAACATAAACTTTAAATTATTTTCAAATGTAAATAAATATTATTTTTTATTTGTGTCAGTCAGTCTGTGAACATATAAGAAGTTTGGCACATTCATTCCAAAATAGATTTAACATACAAGCATTTTGACTTCAGATATTGAATGATTGAATGATAGTCAAAAATAAAACTTCCACAGTATTTGAAGACGGATGTTAAGTAATCAGACAATAACACAATACTATGCCAGCCCAAATATTAACTAATTACTCAAAATAATAGTAACAATAAACAAAAGAGAGCAAGATGAAAAAGGAAACACTAAAAGAACAATCTGAAAAACTGAACTGTTGAGAGGCTGCCAGCACGAATACAAGGACTAAAGTTTAGCCGTCAATATCTGCAGTCTTCCATTGCACTTCCCACTCTAACAAAGCAAAACAAATCAATATTACACCAGGTCTTGAAAATACATGCACCCTCTATGTATTTTATTTAGTCTAATGTTCTACCTTGAACAGCTATGTGGAACCTAGAGAATAATAGCATCATGATAATAACAATAAAAACACAAACACATGATCCTGATACCAAATTTATTTCTTCCCTTTTTATTGATGCATTTTCTCCTAAATTTACTGTAGCTATTTACCCTTAATCTGCTGGGGAGCCCGAGTGCAGCTTTGAAGGGTATTTTGAGTAATGCCCTTGAGCAATGCCCTTAAGCCTCAATTGCTTAGACTGTATAGTGTAACCATGATATAAAACACTTTGCATAAAGGCATCTGCTAATTGCTAAACATGTAAATGCAATTTAAACAGTTTCTTGTTGGTGCACCGCTTTTCTTCCACAATCCAAAAACATGCAGTCAGGTTTTTGTTTGCTATTGAGCCACTAAGATATATAAAACCATTGTATTACATCGCAGAACATTGATGCTGTGCATCTGCTGTGGCAACTCCTTAAGGCCAATTTTCCTTCTCCATGGAAGCAAGACAACACTATCAACTTAATGCCATTAGTCGAAATCATTCACCACACCAATGGGGTATCAAGAGGGCATCAAGTTTCTGAGGATTCTGACATGTTTGTGTTTACCCACCATCCAGAGACAAACGATTCGTGGTGTTGTAAATTTTAGCTAATCATATTTGACAAATGCTTTTTAATGTTGGATTGTACACAAACAAACAAAACATTGTAATCAAGGCACCGCCATATGCAGAGAGTGACTGCGCTATTATCATCCATGTGCACTGCATTGTTTTGCTCACCCTTGCAGTCGACATTGCTTCAATGGCTGTGAGGAGTGGGTTCAAGGCAATGGTGTCGATTTGACGGAGAAGTATAAATTGGCCTTAATAGGAGTGACCCCCCCTGGGCAAGAGAAGAAACCCACAGTTACTGAACAGCTGTAGCTAAGCATCTGAAATCAGATTAGATTTCTGTACAATGGCTGAAAAACACTATTATAAGCCTATTATAACGTGAAAAGACAATTCAGAAGACCAGCGGTAAAACGTCTTAGCCGATCATGTTTCATTCCTTTGGAGCGATAATGAGTAAGCGTGGGAGCTCATTATCAGGCTGCCTTCACAGTGATGAGAGAAGGGACGATCTGCGCTCCCTTGGTTTTGGATGGATAGCGCTACAAAATGCGTATATCGACGCCAGGGCAATTACCAAGCTGCAAGCGAATGAGATGAGACTGAGAGAGGAAGAAAAATAAACTCATTAATCAGAGTTCCATGATGCCACTTAGACAGCTTTCATGCCAACCAGACACCTTACATGTGCACACATACTCCAAGTCAGTAAAGCAGAAAGAGCTGTGGCAAAAGCAGTTAAATCCACCACATGGTCACGTATTAAGCTTCGAGTAATTCGCTTCCTGCCAGAATCGAATAAGATGCTCCGAGTTTTTGTACCGGGACGTGTTACTGTAAGTCTTGCAAGGGTTAGCAGACATCTGTTATCTTCAGTTCTTGGATCAGGCATAATTTGATACAGACAAACAAACAAACAAAATCCAGCGTTCATCCAGTCGACTAGAGAAGTCAAAGCCTGAAATTCATTCTTAATATAGGCAGGAATTCCCCCCTTAATTGCTTGATGGGGTCGGAAGCTTTACTTTTGAGAACTATGTCCTGGTGTCATCTTGAATTTTATTTTGTCACACTCCTCCAATGAAAGGTATTCTCTAAACTATGTTCATTGCAACAATGTGTCGGTTTGTCATCTTTTTTTAAAGCTGTGTCAGTACATTTTTAAGCTTTCCATTGGTGGCTTTTACTTATTAACCCTCTACAGGCTCAATTCTTTCCTTACAGAGCCCCTTTAGGGTCACTTACAAAAAACTGCATACATTTAGTTTGTTTCTGGGACATGTTTGTGTATCAGTACTCAGTAAATGGATGTTTATGGTAAATATACAAAGATATAATACTTTCTGTAAAGCTTATGTGTTCAGTATAATACGGTTAACTAAGGGAAGTATAGATTAATGTCTTTAACACTGACATCACAACGATGCTGTCTTGTTGTCATGAGCAGGTTCTACTTCAGCTGTGATTCACTTTAGGTTTTAGCTCATGGTGTTCACAGCATTGTACAGCGTAGATTGTTTTTCCGGGTGGAAGTCGGTCCCATCCGGCCAGCAGTCCCACATTCTACACTGAAACATTGACTCAATATCATAATGTGTGCAGAAATTCCCCCCACAACAAGAGCAAGACTTGTGGGAATAGATTAAATGATGTGCAATACCCACAATCCCAAACCAAAATCCAGGCCCTGATATGTAACAACACTCTCTAACCAAGGTGTGATACAATTCATGGTTCATGATTTTTTTCATGATAAAAAAAGAACAGAAAACTGACGAGAAATTATTTGTTATTAACTTAAATATTCTCTATACTAGAAGATAATAATAAAGGACTATTTTGTGATAATCATATTCGAACTTGAAACAATAAATCAATTTTAATTTCTGAGAGAAAGCATCCGTGCCCCCTGCTGTTTAAAGTGAGTATCAATCCATCGTAAAATCATTTGTGATTCATAAGAATTCACCAAGAAAATCATTTGTATCAACTCTTATTTAATCATTAAATCGCTGCAGTCAAGTGATTGAGCGGTGACATTTTTACCCCTGTAGCCTCACTTTTACAGAACACAAGCTCACCTTTAATGTTTTAAAACATCTGCATTAATACATTTTCCTGACAGCTTAGCAAGATGATGGAACAGCAGCATGTAATCTACAGAGTTTTATACCTTCATTACATCGATGCTCATAAAAGAGATGAAGACATTACATAGGATGGACATAAAACACCAGCCAACAAATATACCCTGACTAGCCAAAACATTATGACCACTGACTGGAATAGATTACACATCAATTGAACATTTTATACTCAAAGTTAATGCTAGAAGCAGGTAAAATGAACAAGAGTTATTATATTATATGATTGGGTCAGAGCAAACCCAAAACTACAACACTTGGGTCTGTACTATTCCTTCATATTTGCACTGTTGCAACTGTTAACTTAAATACTTGCCCACACTTGTACCCTTATGTGGTAACTTGTTTTGCAATAACTATTATTTTAATATTATACTTGGTAACAAGTATTAATTGCTTTTTAAATAAAAGCATTAGTAGTAATTAATCATTATGAAATGCACTTATAATTATGAGATTACACTGCATTTAATATTAACAAAAACTGTCATTATATTATTATTATTTATTATTATTATTATTATTATTATTATTATTATTATTATTATTATTATTATTATTATTATTATAGTAGTAGTAGTAGTAGTAGTAGTAGTAGTAGTAGTAGTTACATGTATAATATAATAATTGGTATGTTTGCTGCAAGTATTATAATAAACAAAATATTTGTTCAACATAAAACAATTAATTCAACTACAAATAACCAACAATAATAAAAATGAGAATATTAATAAACTTCATTAAATGTTGTGTAATCTAATGAGCAGGACTGTATTTAAAAAATAAAACACCATTACTACAGATGTCATATATAATTAAAAATTAATTATAACTTGATTTATGTTATGTACAACTAACATGTATATGTACAACTAATACCAGTTTGATATAAAACAAGCATTATTGTATAATATGTGTAGTAATTATATTAAAAATATTGAGCATTGCTATTACAATGATGATCCAGAAATTATTTGTTATTAAATGTATTAGTGGTTTCTAAAAAAATGTTGGTTACATAAACCACATCAGCAATCGTTGTTTTAGTAATATAATCAATAGTGTTAGAATATTATTAACTATTATTATTATTATTAATTGTTATAGTAGAGGTAGTAGTAGTATCAACAGTAGTAGTGATAGTAGCAGTAGAAGTTAAAGTAGAAGAAGAGACTAAATTAATTACAAATTACATAGTTTTTAATATTTTATAGTAACTGTATAAAATAAAATGTACCACTTTGGTAAGTTTGGTCACCTGGTCATGTCAATTAATCTATGTGAAATTTGAGACAGAAAGCGTCTGATACTTTACTCAATAAGACATTGCACTAAATCAGACATCAAGGATTATCTGGTATCACCTGGAATCTCACCAGCTTAGATCTAAAACGCTTACAAGGCTCATCACACACAGTCTGCTATTGGGTATTAGCCATTTTTAATTGACCACCACACCCCGCAGCATGCTGAAGCATTTCTTTTAATTCCTCCTTCATTTAAAATGTTGAGTTTAGTAAAATTAGTCAAATCCAAGTTTGTTGAGATGGTTAAAAAAAGCAGATTGGGAAAGAAAGCGAGAAATAAATCAATCCTCAATCTGCTCAGAATGGACTAGGTGATTAGCACACTAAGTGGATTGATCTGGAATCACCATAGGTGTAACATATGGATCTAGTCATTAACTCTCTTCTGCATTTTTCCATCTGTGGCCAAACACCCTCATTCAACAAGCATATCTCATTCTGCTTTCAGTTCAGATCCAGTCTATACAGAAAGTCAAAAAACCGTGAGGGTGAGGAGTAAAACCGAATTAGAGTTAAAAGAAACTAGACCGAAAATGAGCATAGTACAGAATGAAACAACTACAGTCTCTTTTCAAGATGGACAGATCAGAGCTGAGCACTGGTTATCAAAATATGCTTATGAATACATCAAACATCTGTAACAACTCAAAAATAAATAGATAAATAAAAATTAAGAAGTCCTACACACAAGGGTGAGCTCTATACCCACACTGTCAATTGGCACAATCAATACCCAGCTGTGTGAGGTGTGAATTTGAAAAAAAGACTCCAGGTAGCACCCCAAAAAAAAAAAATATCATAGCAATAAAAAAATCATATTTTTTTAACACATAAGTATGTGGGCTATGATTCCTCCAGCTTCTGTACTTTGTGGAACATTCTTCATAAACTAAACCCCATAGATCTGTGATGCTTGATGGTTTCTGTGCTGCAACTTTAAATCTTTCTTTAAATCCCACCAAAGATTTAAATCTGGTGACTGAGGTGGCCACACCAGATACTTTTTTGCTCAACCAGGCTTTGGTTGACTTTGGAAGTGTGCTTGGGATTACTGTCTTGAAGGATGATCACCAAAGTTTAATTTATCAACACGGCATCACACCCCAACCTCAGCGAACCTATCCATCCTGATGAATGACCAGTTGATCAATGGACAATCATCTATCCTGATGGACAATCAGCTCCCACCTCACAATTGCACACATCACTTTAAATAATCTCAAGCTTGTACAGATTCTTCTCAGATATAATATATTTTGAATGATCTTTATTGTTGTTTTGCATATGTACAGTTTTTTTGTGTTTTAAACAGCTGCCTTAGGATGCTAATCTGCATTTCACTGTTTTAACATTGTTTTTTCAGCAACAATAAGAATATAAAATATATAAGGTATATATTCTATCACATTCCTTTTCAAAGTGGCCTGGTATTTATAGGAATGATGCCAGCAGTAGTCTGACTTTCTTCTTTCTTCTTTAATTTCTTAAAATATTTTAAGGATTGAATATTTCTGATTGCGACTGTGTATTCAAGCTCAACTCAATCGTAAAATCCTCTTCCAAAGTTCTTAGATCTGCAAATCAGGAGTTATAAGAAGTACCCCAAACTAACTTGAAGTCAAAGAGGGGGTCGGGCTTTTTGCAGTTTATGGCCCAAAACTGTGGAATACTCTAACCCAGGGGTCACCAACCTTTTTGAAGCTGCGGGCTACTTTTGGGGTACCAACTAATGCGGCGGGCGACCAGTTTGATA
>JAOUQU010024533.1:0-17959 GCA_028566735.1 Ammoglanis amapaensis | reverse complement strand
AAGGTTTCTTCCTGTAATTTTTAGGGAGTTTTTCCTTGCCACAGTTGCCATCGGCTTGCTCGACAGGGGTTTCTGTTTGTCCTGCATTTTGTAAAGTTGCTTTGAGACAATATTTATTGGAAAAAGCGCTATAGAAATAAAGTTGACTTGAGTTTCAAGTCAATAACCAGCTTTTCAAACAAACATTTCACAAAAAACAGGTTTCCATCAATTACAAATATGTGAAAAAACTTAAATCACGTGTCAACATATTGTGGAGAAATGATCATTTTTTATATTATAAAAAATATATATTTTTTGCTTTAAATACAATTATGTTTTGGTAGATGAGTGTTTGTTTTACTGACTCAAATTCGATTCAAATTCAAATTTTATTTGTCATTACACATATACAAATGTACAGTACAACGAAATGTTTCTCTTCACATATCCCAACTTGTCCGGAAGTTTGGGGTCAGAGCCGAAGTATGGCGCCCCTGGAGCAGACAGGGCTCAAGGACCCAGCAGTAGCCATGTAGCAGAGCCTGGATTTGTCCAACGCTCGACCCACTAGGATACACTGTCCATACACTTACCACCACTAGCACAAACACACATGCTCGGGGTGCTATGCTTACTGAGTCATGTATGAAGAGCTATCCTCAGACAAGGTCTCGGTCTCGAGCTGTGACATCTCCAAAATATGAATGAGAAGACTGGACAGTCTAGTCAAAACAAGAATAAATGTGCATTTAGAGATTAAAATGTTTTCGTGTATTCTCAAAACCTGTTTCCATTAACTTATTCTGCATTTTGGTAATGAGATATTCTTTTCCACCTTGTTCAAGCGTCAAAACATTTGTGTGATAAATGTAATTTAGAATTTTTAGCTTTTCCATCAGGGCTTTTCAATAAACATTTTCAAACTTTGTAAAAAAAAATTCTATTTCAAAATAGTAAATATAAGAAAAGGCTGGAAAAACAGTAAATCTGAAGTCTTGAAGTCCCAGGATGATAAGATTAGGGCTTATAGTGTTATATATGTTCTGGGCTTAAAAGGGAGCAAGAGGTTGAAATACTGCTTAATGTAATTATTTGGACGGGGTTTGCTTTGTACACTCAAGACTAATTTGGTGTATAAAGGCTTAATATTTAGGTTGTAAATGCCTTAAAACTCATTCACCAATTCAATTATAAAGTATTAATAGACAGTAAAATGGGACTTGCCAAATGGTGATCCTACTTTTGCATTTAACGGTCTTAGATAAGTATCTGACAGAATGGTTTAACATTACAGATTAATGTGTGTGTAAGTTACAGATTAATGTGTCTGAAAGTTAGTTTTGTCTTTTGGGTTAACCTCAAAACTAATTATTACACTTGAAAGGTGCATGGCCAGAAAGTTTATGCATTGTTTTTTTTAATGAAAATAATGCATGATTATTATATTTTATATGTTTGCCAATTGTTATTGTTAGTTATACAATAGATGCCCAAAAGACATCTGACCATATAAGTATGATTCCAGACATCTGCTTATAAGTATGATTGACATTTCAATCTAATATTAATATAATTACCCCGTCTGTTCTTTTGTGCAATGATAATCAGCCTCCACTTTCTGAAAAAGCTTTCCTGTTATTTTTTTTTCAAGCATCCCTATCTCTAGCCGATGATGCATTCATTCACTCATTAGGCAGCTGCAGATGAGCTATAAAGAAGACAAGTTGAGGCCATTACTGCTTTTTCACCCTCTCAGGAAGGAAGCACTCAAGCACCACGATTTTAAGTTTTCTGCCTTCGAGGCTCAGTAGCAGCCAAACTATACATACACAGCTGCTTGTAATGTTGATAGATGTATTACAGTAAGTGGTGGGGGAAAGGCTCACATATGTGACATTTTAGATATTATTTTCAACCAAATCAAACCTTTTTGTTTTAAATTCATTTGGTAATGTGCATTTTCATTTGTGATTGAATTAAGACAAGGTCCATAACAACATATCATGATCCCTTCTAAGAGCTGTAAAACAACCACAGTTGCTCTCTTGGCTAAATATTTCCTAACTGTCCATATAAAGTCTGGTCTGTTAAACGTTACATGTCATGTAGTGCCTTGCTAAACTGTTCATACTCCTTGAAGATCCAATTTTTTCACTTTTCACTTTTTACACTTAAAAACTTAAATCTATGTTATTGTGATTTTGTGTGATAGATCAACATAAAGTATCAAGTAATTATGAAAGAATTAATTATTTTTAATAAATACAATTATGAAAACTGTGATGTGCAGGTGTAATCACCAATCCAGAGTGACCAACTGGCTTTAGAAATCCGTTAATTAGTAAATAGAGTCCACTAGTGTGCATGAAAGGCTCACCAGCAAACATTTACTGAACTACTGGTGTTGATATGATTGTCAAGAGACAGAAACAACAGTTCAACAATTGGATGAAACATTCAGTATTTTTTCGCTAATGACAAAATCTGGTTAATTGTTTCTTTGAGGTTTCACTGTTCCAGTTATCAAAAGTAAATGAATAATCTATAGATTTATGTCACTTTATGTCATTCACATAGTTTTCATTCCCCATCCTCAATTCATATCTTTTTTACCATCCAATAAATAATTACAAGGCATACTAGGTGCAGTGTTGTGGTGGTAGTGATACTCCACTGCCGATAGGATCCAGCTGAAATGAAACTAAACGATTAGTTGTACTGACTATCACTATGTAGACAAATGGATCCATGTATAGCAGTGGTGTTTTCCAAAAAAAGTTCAGTATCTCCAATTATCCTGATTACAGATGACCACACAGACACTGGCCGTGATATATACAGACACTGGGATGGAGCCACAGACACTTTGTTTTTTGCTAAAATGAAATGCCTTTGAAATGCCAAATGTATTTGAACAAAGCAAATGACCCCCCAAAAATTGGGGTACATTTTGGTTTTAGACTATCATGATTAACATTCTGAAGTGGTCATGCCCAATTACCAAACCTTAATCCAAAAGAAAACTCAGTGGAATGTAGTCCAGACATCCTGGGCTGGAATACGGGTTCATGTGTAACAGACTTTGGATAACTCAGTTGTTCGAAACTGTGGTTATACAGTTTACTGATTTACAAGAAAGTTAAATGTTGTAGCATTTTCAGTTTATGCAGTAAATGTTTCAATTTATTTTTTAAAAATCACAGACTGTTCTTTAACTGAACAGCCTCACGTTTCTGTAAGGAATAAAAAGCATAATCATTTTAAATACATTTTATTTTGGAATTGAATGTGCCATTTTCTTTATATATGTGTGTGTAAAACTAAAAGATATAAAAATTTTAGGCTTTAATAATTTTTTTAACAATTCTATTGTTTTAAACATAACTTTCAACTGTTTCTGATTCATGCTCACAGCTAGCTTAACGTTAAATACCTCAACAAGTTGTTGTTGTTGTTGTTGTTGTTGTTGTTGTTGTTGTTGATGATGATGATGATGTTTTTATTGTGGACACATGACTCTAATTTAGATATTATTCATCATGTCTGCCAATAAAGTTTCTGGGCTTTTTACCGTTAGTTGATTTTAAAGATCTACAAAGACCCTGTTGGGAGGCTAGGGAATGATTGTTGTAACGGACCTGTGGCTTGTGGCCATATTTTAATAAGACACCTTGGTACAGAACGGTTACACTTGTAACTGAAAGACAATGCTGGACTCCACCACTATTTGACCCTCACGTTTTATCTATAGCTCCACCTTCGCCATTTGCACATGGTCTGTTCAATTTAAACTGCAGATAATCATAAATGTGTGCTACAGCAAAAGCTTCAGTTCCCCATGTCCATCAGTCTGTGTAGTGCCGATGCCACTCGAAACGTAGTTAACCATTTTGTTGCCGAACTTGGCAGTAGCTTTTACACAAGTCTAGTGTTGTCAGGTTCTTTGCTGTTTCCCAACAGTCAATCAATTGATCTACTCTGGACATTAAATAGAGGTCGAAGGCAGATGCTGAATTTAGTTTAGAAATATCACAAAATCAAAGAGTACCATCCGTCTTTGGTACTAGCACCACCAGACTGCATCACTTACTCTTGAATGGTTAATGTTGTCTCTTGGTAACATGGTCAGAGCCAGAGTGGTTTGTTAGATAGTCCAGTTATATTATAGCACCATACAAGATAAATCTGTTTAGGTGTTTCTTTGAACACTGATAGAAAAAAAGTTGCAACTAACTGCATTCTTTTTACTATAAAGTAGTATAATCGTAGTAATCACTGTCCCACACTTATTAACACTCAAAAGGTAGTACAAATTATAACTTGCTACATTATTTGAGCTTGGTGTATTTTTTATTACTTGTGTATCTGATTTTACAAACAGATTTAATGTATAAAGTTTTTTGAAAGATGCAACTCTTCTTGTAGATTTAATTAAATTGCTTCTTGATGGATTGGGACAGAGTGTTAGCATGCCATGTCTTTGCACCGCAGAGTCATCTCTGAATAATTGTAAGACGTTAGTCAGCAGCTTACTAAATTTATGGTTGCTTTGTAGACTAAAAGAATTGTCAGTCAGTATGTTCCGTTTGCTAGAAAGTGGTATATTTTAGATTTCACTATATATTTTTTAAGTATTTCTGTTTCAGTGTTATTACAGAGAACTTATTAAAAAATCTTTAGATATTTAATTAATCCATCTTACAAATCGAACAATTTTGACTATTCTCATTTTGCCATACAAGACTTGCATCAAAGCTTGTTCAAAGCTTGCATCAAATCAAAATTCAAGTCCAGTGTTCGATTCCTGGGCAAGGCAAGTTCGCTTGTTCTCCCTGTTTCTGTGTGGGTTTTCTCACTGTAAAGACATGACATTCAGATCAATTGGAGATTGATTGTGTGTGTGTGTGTGTGTGTGTGTGTGTGTGTGTGTGTGTGTGTGTGTGTGTGTGTGTGTGTGTGTGTGTGTGTTGTCAAAGCCCTTTTCACCATTGCTAAAAACACTGAACAACAAAACAATTTGTGAGGTGTGCATACCAGTAAAAAAAAATATGTGGAAGAGAAAATTATGAAAACAATGAGAGCATTGCTGATGAAGTGGATATGACTGGATATACTGCTGTTATATTTCATTTGCATCCCACTGCGTACATGTACCTAAACTAAATCACCAATTAATGCAAGGTAATCCATATAAGCTCATGCATTGATGCTTGCCATACTATTTTGTCCACTGGAATATCCATCCATTGATCTAGTGTCTAGTTTTACCATCGCTTAATCCTATTTACATTTTCGGCATTTGGCAGATGCTTTTATTCAGAATTACTTACCCAAGTGCTTCAATACTAGTAAACATTCTGATACTGGGAGAATTCACTAAACACCTGATCAGGTTGCCATTCTATTGCAGGATAGAAAGACAAACACATACAATGTGGACAATTTCAGTATCGCTAAGCAACCTAACTGCATGTCTTTGGACTGTGGGAGAAAACCATAGTACCTGGTAGAAACCCATGCAAACAAGGAAAGAACTTGTAAACTCCACACTTTAACCAGAATTCAAACCCAGGACTTCTTGCTGTGAGGTGACAGTGCTGCACTAAGAAGGTGACAGTGCTAACGAGTAATCCACTGTGTCTCCCGCACTGGAATATAAAACATATTTATGTTTAGCCAAATGCAGAAATGGAACAAAATGCAGTATTTACACTTTATTTAGAAATAAATATGTAAATGAAGCTAACTTGATAACAATGATAACTTGTCGTATAATTTGGTTTACTTTGTAAGGTTAAATGACTTAAAGTCTTTCATATAGTTTTAATTATTTGTTGTGTGCTATTTAAAGTCTTACTATAAAATATGACTCAAATTAAGGTAAATTTAAATGAATAATCAGGTCATAAATGTTGGGTCTGGCATCCTCATACTATTTCATTATTAGGCCAATATGACAGTGTCATAATGGCATGCTATTAGAGCATTACAAAGCACATTAGTGTAATAGCGTTTGTGTTTCAAGGAGAAATTAAATTTGACAGCCTCTGTTGGAAACTCAAACTTCACTAATGCATGCTGTGGCCTGTCACTTGAGTTGACGAATGTGGATTTATACTAATGCATTCTTGAATGCTGGAAAGGAACTGATATGCATGCAAGTGTTTACAGACATTTCTGCTAATTTTGCTAGAGACCTACAATATTAAAAATGGAAAGTAGTGGCAAAAATTTATTGGAGTCATTAAGATTTTTTTTTTTCAAAACTTGCTTTAAAACAGCCACAAATCCTACCCACAGCAGCATCTGTTCCACACTGATGTGACAAATAGACAAGTGTAGCTTGTGTTTTTGAGTCTGGTATGATTTTGGAGCAGTCATTAAAATGCATGTGCAGGCTATTTATGTCAATTTAGTACAGATAATTATAATACGGATACGGTTTATTTTATTCACTGTATTTTGCATAAAAAATACTGTAACTCAAACTAAAAAATATTCTCATCAATTTCACAGACAATATCTTCTTAAGTCAGAAACCAGGGGAACTACCATCTGGAGTGTTGTAGTCATCTCTGAAAGATTTCCTCATAAATCTCACCATGATCTTCTGCACATCCTGGAGACAGGGCATGCACTGCAGTTGTTCCATTTTGTAAGAGTTCCACCCTCCATTGGCCATCTTTCAATTATACAAATTAGGGTCATTTTACAATAATTGAAGTATACACGCTGTAATATTTGCTAAAGAAATGCATGGTATAATTTTACCTGGAACCTGGAATTGTTGTTGTCATTTTATTTGACACCACTGTGCCAGTTATTGGTCGACCTTGTCCTACTTATTGTCTTAACATTTCTAACACAGAGATTTAAAATATTTGTTGTAAACATTTTGTGTACGTTATTACAGTCACATTATAACATAGAATAGCTTCTTTCAGTTGAAGGAAGTAAAGTTAACCACTGATTAAACAAGTAGTGTGTTAACAATGACTGGTTTTGTGCACCATTTTGTATAAACATGCCCTACCATGCAAAATGTGTTTTTGGCAGTGAATATGTTTCTAGAGCAAAAAGGTTAAATCAGACATATAAATTATGATGAGACAAGAGGTCGTGGCTCAAATAAAAATGCAAATACAAAGTGGTCCATGACCTAAATCATAAAAAAGAAGTGGATAGCCTAAATCTCAGTTTTAGAGTTGTTTCGAATCCACCAGATCTTTGTTGCTGACTTTATTTAAGCATCGACATAGATTTTTATTCAGACAGACATTTTTATTCAATTTAAATCAGGAGACTTTGGTTTGTCAAGGTAGAATTGTGACTTAACAGTAGGTTATCAAAATCAATTGTTCTTTTACACTAAAAATATCATGCAGAACTAGAGCAGCATTAGAGTTCACTGTAAGATAATACACATTTACCGGGGTGAGAGAAAGTTTGCCTCCTGCCCCAAAGACAACACAAGTAAACACAAATGTAGTTTATAAAAGAAGGTCTTAAGGTGTTATGTGCAGAGGTTTGAATGGCTATAAAAATAAACCCAAGCCTACAGGTCCCTGGGTGTAATATTGAATAGCAACAACTTCAATCAAGCATTTAATATAACCAAAATGAGTCATTCATTGCAGAATGGTTGTAATCCAGCCAATATTGGATGGTTTTCAAGCATGAACCGCTTTTGCAAGGTCATGCCACAGCATCTTAATCAGACTCAGGTGAGGTAGGCTATAGGCTTGTTTTATTTTATTTTATTTAACGATTCACTGGTGAACTTAGTGGTGTGTTTTGGATCATTGTCCTGCTGAAGAGAATTTCAGTTACTTTATTTCTCATATTTTCTCTAATTTCTTTGGCTTGCAGCATGATGTCTAGCTTTTGAGGATCTTTCAATCTACTTCACTTTGTCTGTAGGTACTATTTAAGTGATTTCTTGATTGAAAACTGTTGTGACAGTAGTTTAGCCTGAGTGTGTCTAGGGAAAGCTGAACCACAGTAAATATATGGGAGTCCTTTAGATTTGGATTACTATTGCTCGTAATAATAAAGACTTATCTTTAGACTGTTATCTTTGTCTAATGTTTACATTTGTTTTATGATCTCAAACATTTAATTGTGTCGAACATGCAAAAGAATAGGAATTCAGGAGGGGGGAATTTCATCATGTGCAATTAACACTTGTATGTTTCTAGGATTTCAGAACATTTTATGTGTAGACACTAAGCAGCTCAGATGAGATTATTGTAAATGTAACGATTGAACGGGATTACATATACATTATCCAGAGTGACATTATCATATTCTAGTTAAAAGAGTAAACAGTTGAGAACTAAATGTTTTTTTTTAGAAATATGACCGTTAGTGAGATAATAAGTACAAATCTGTTTAAATGCCTAGTAAAGAGGGTTTTAAATGTTTTTAAAAGATATACTTAAAATGTTCAAACAGAAAAAAGGCCTTTCTGTCCATAGCTTGGATGTAGGTACAGAGAATAGATTGATTCTTGTCTTTCTCAAATCCTGGGGTAGAAAATCAAGTCAAGGAAGACCTGTGGTTAGAGGCAGTGTGGTACTAACTGGGGTTTGATTAGACATTGAAAGCACCTTGGTTCTGGTCCATTTTTGTCTTTGATGGATATTTTTTGTGTAAATGTATGACTTCTCTACTACAGAGACCATCAAGCATGCATGCAAAAAGTCTAAAAAGAGCATGGAGTAAATTTGATATGAATTTAATTGTTTACTTAATTGCAGTTATAATAGTTGAAAATAAAGCAATGAACGTAAAACATTATCTGTTAACATTTATAACATCTAACATATAAAATTATAACTTGGATCATCTTTTCCCGTAATAGATTAAAGTTAAATGACATCCATCCAAAATAAGTTTGAATGATATAATACAATAATGGCTCAGTAATCCAACCATTAATTAACACCTTTAAACGGATGCTGTCTTGATCAGTTAAAAAAGTAATAGTAATAGTAACTTATATAGGGCTTCACCTCAGGAGTTTACTCAGCATATAAAACGGCACATAAACATGTATTTGGAGGATCTTAGATAGAGGAAAGAAGACCTATATATTTTAATTACTTCAATTTTTCATAAAATCACGTTCCTCAAAGAAAAACTAAGAGCGAGCTTAAACCGTATTCTCCGTCTAGGAAGCATAATATCATGAACTGACACACACACAGGGCATGTGGAGCAATATCCAAATGTTCATTGCTCTTGTCATAGAAAAAGTTAGTTTATCACCAAGACCAGGGGTCGGCATCCCACGGCTCCAAAGCACATGACTAAAACAATTTACACAAGACTTTGGAGAAAACTTTACAAATCTTTAATTATAAATGATTCTCTCACACTACGTAACTTACTGCACGCACCCTCGTTACAGGTGTAAATTAGTTAAAAGACTACAGGTTAGGCTGCACAGTTCTGTGCACTTTTCTGAAGAAGAAAAATTGCCATTATTTCCATGTGACATCATCAGTTTATGTAGGATTCCGCACAACCACGAAAGAACAATACTATCACAAACAACTTTACTAAGCTCTGCTTTAATGACTTACAGTGGAGTCTTAACTTAAGAATGTTTGTACAAATTATTTTTATTTATGCACGAGCAAATTTTTGATTTTTAAAAACTCAAACAATTTGATTGCTTTTTTTCTTGTGTTCTAATGATTTTTTTCTACCTAGTGAGATGTATCACAGATCATCTATGTAATAGTATTTAAGTAAGAATATACTTTTGTTTCCAACAGAAAACAAACAGCATTTAGGACAGTATAAAGTTAGGTATATTCGTGGCACTGACGCACAATTTGGGTTAACAGTGAGAATGTCTTTTTTTAGCTGGTATAAGTATAGATACGTTTTATCTCCGTTATGACTTGTGTATGTAGGGTTTCACCTGGTTTAGTTAGCACAGAAGGTGGCAGTATGCTTGGTCATAAGTATTTGCTCCACAGTATCAGCGTAGTTCCAGTGTGAGGGTCTCAGTTCGAGGGAAGATGGATAGGTGATTTTAATATCAAAGAGACAAAGAGTTTAGATATTTCTTCTTCTCCATAGCACAAAATCATAAAATGACTCAAATAAGAATGTAAATCATCATCTGGCATAGACTATCAAACAATTGCAGAAAAAACTTTGAGAAATCTACCTAAATAGACATATCATCTTATTGTTCTGTGATATTTCACACAATTTAATCTAATCCAAGTAATCATCTGTTGTTCTTGCTTACACCACAACTAGACATTGTCTTTATCCAGGCTTCAGTAACTCAGAAAGGGCACAATATCTCTAAGTAAGAAGAGATATCTGTGGTCAGTTAGCATAATGAACTCAACAGTCTCTTACAGTCATTCCCTTATTTGGATTAGGTTTTGACTTAGTGACTATCAGTGATGCTAACTTTGTCATGAACCCCAAAATATCTTTTTTTTCTAATTAGTGTGTTTGCAAAATGCAATCAAACTATCATACAATTGTTATCTTGTTCCACTGTGGCCCATACAGAAATAGAGCGCTTGTATAAGGATAAGGATTCAAATCATCAATCTGCCAGCTGATTTTGTCCAATAGATTCCCATAGATTTTTTTTTTCGAGATATCGACCCCATTCCAACTCTACATTATCCGGACCCGCCATCTACACCTGGTGACCCACCACAAAAGCAGGTACAGTCTACTGTCTGGGATGAAATATACATCCCCCCCACAACCCACAGCTCCTTTATACAGCTTATGGGTCCATTGGTGACACTCCAACATGAGTGTAGAATTTGAATACATAGACCCGAAACAGGCCACATCCCCTTTTACTTCTATTCATTTTTGGAAAGTTGGAGATATCAGCACCATTCCAATTCTAATTTGTCCAGACAATTGGTGAAACTCTGACATGAGTGCAGCATTTTGTTTACCACGGTTGCTCAATGGCCATGCCTCTTTTTTTGGCCCAATTCACTTCTATTTATTTTTGGAGTGTTTAAAATAGCAGTGCTGTTCTAACTGGAAATCATACAGCCAATTCATGACAACCCAACAAGGGTGCAGATTTCGTGAACACCACCCCCCACCAGCCGCCACACACCTTTTTCACAATTCCCCTTTTTATAATTCACTTACATAAATATTTAAAAAGTTTGAGATATTAACATTGTTCAACCTCAAAATTGTCTAGCACATTGATGAAACCTTGACATGGTTGCAGAATTTGGGTACACACACCTGACTAGCGGCCACATGCAATCACACTTTCATTTTCTTGAGGAAAATATTTAGTTTATACTTACCTCATTTGCATCATCGTTATAAAGTTATAATAATTAAACTGACTAAAACTTATTAATTAAGGGATTATATTTAGGGACAGTGTAGCCTGGTTGGTAGAGTGTTGAGCTATGAACTCAAAGGTTGGAGGTTCAAATCCAGGCTCTGCTACAAAGCCACAGCTGGGTTGTTGAGCGCGACCCTTAACCCTATCTGCTCCAGGAGTGCAGTACGTTTGCTGAACCTGTGCTCTGACCCCAACTTCCAGACAAGTTGGGATATGCGAAGAGAGACATTTCGTTGTTCTGTATATGTGTAATGACAAATAAAAAGCAGCTTGTATTTTGTTATTTCCGTTAAGTTTTTTTGTAAAAAAAAAAAATCATTAATTTAAAATGATTTTTTTCAATTGATTTATTTAATGAATAAATTCAATAATAAAAGTATGATCATTATGATCATATAATGTCGTTTACTTTTGTCCTTATCTACTGAGCTTTAAGTGTTACCAAATGTTAAACATGTTACTTATTTGGGGTTTTTGTTTTGTTCTGTTTTCATGATATTCTCTAAACTCTGGGACCTTTGTGTTCAAAGTGATGGGCTATTTTTAAAATCCTACAAAAAATAGTCCTTTCCAAGAGAGCTGCACCAATATTGACAAACATTTTCCATTCACAAACATATGGCCCCAAACTGACTGCTCCACCCACACTGTGCTGAAGCTCAGACTCAAGGAAACCATGGGCGAGTGTGGTTGGGCATATCAACACACACACACACACACACACACACACACACACACACACACACACACACACACACAAATTATACTGTGAGTCACCTCCTCCTGAAACATGCTTTTATTATGCTTAGGAAACTAACAATGAAGTCACATTTACTTTTAGGGGCACATATTTCACTCAGTTGTGCTAATTATTACTTGAACAGTGTACTGTTTTCTCTGCCATCTGGTAAATGCTTTCTCACTTTGACAACCAAAACGAAGAGAGTGAGAAGGAGCTTTTATTCCCACAAGCTAACCAGACTGTTAATGAAAAAAAAAATTCTAAGGTGTACTACATACATAAATATGTGTTCAAAGGTATGTATATAATGTATAATATGTGTGTATATATAATGTTTATTTAGTATTTTTTTTTTTATTATGTCTAAAAGCATCTCGTTGTCGGTTGTACCATGTATGACTGTACGTGACAAAAAAACCTTGATTTGATATAGTTTGAATATTATAGAGTGGCACTGTGGCCAAGTGGGTAGCATTGTTACCTCACAGTCAAATATTCTTGGTTGGATCACCAGGTGGGAAGGTCCAGGTCCTTTATGTGTGGATTTTGCTTGCTCTTCCTATCTCTGTATGAGTTTACTCACAGGTGTTCTGGTTTTCTCCCACAGCGCAAAAACCTGCAAATGTGGGGAATTAGACTTACAAATTTTCTGTCACTGTGTTTGATATAAATGTGTATACTGATAAAACGTGTGTAATGATTAAATACTGTGTGTGCAAAAGTGTAAAATATTAAATTTATATCCTAATAAACAAAGTTCATTGATAATAATTGGTTTGTCTGTCCAAAACAGCAATAGTAGTGGGTTTATGACTACGAAAGTTAACAGTCTGCAGTTAAAAGGAAGACTGATTGTTAATTAGAGTGACATTAGTTTTACAGTCTTACATTAAATCGATGCAGACTTGCCTTCTTTACCTGAAGGATGAGGCTTGCAAATGTGAAGAAATCTAGATGAAATCGTTAATTTATTCAACCATCCATCCATTATCTAGTGTTACTATCGCTTAATCCTGTATGTGGGGGACACACTGGGTGAATACACTAAAAACCTAAACAGGTCACCAGTTTGATGTAGGGTACAGAGACACACACGCAGGACAATTTCAGTAAATCCTATGAACCTGACTGCATGTCTGGACTGTGGGGAAAAACTGGAGTACCCAAAGGAAACTCATACAGACACAGGATGAACATGCAAACTCAACCCTGACTTACCTGTTTTAGCTAAACTTCTTATTGTGGGACGATGTTGCTAACCAGTTAGCCACCGTGCCAGCTATTTTAGCAAATTAAATTGATCTAATTTAGCTGTAGCAAATAATTCTATGACTATTCTCTTAAGATATAAGCAATCCTATTTGTGTGAGATAACATTATTAATCAGAAGAACTGTTAATGGTATTGTTATAACAAGTCTTGCCAACACTTGATTTAGCTAATTAAGTTATACAACAACAAAAGCTTTTCGGATAATGTGAAATTCCATTCTATTGTCAATGACCCTAGCACTGCCATCTTTAAACTTAAATGACAGGTTCATCTTGGGTGCAGAAGAGGATGGAACTTGAGTTGACTTGGCGGTTTGTAGTGCAACTAATGTTATGGCATTAGATATTTAATAATAACTTTCAAGCTAATGACATTCCTCATATTTGTCTACTCAAATGTAATGAAATGCAGGGTTTAAATTAAAGATGCCCCCTTTTAGCTTGTTGTACCTGGAAAGAAAGCTGACAAAAATACAATGAATCAATGTGTATGATTAATGAAATGTATATATAAAACTATCCAAGAAACTGTCTATGAGGGACAAACTTTATAACAGATCAGCAACTGTACTGCACAAAGCACTGACCTCACCCTGAGTGTACACCTTTACAATGAATTAAAATATCGATTGCGAGTCTGGCTACAGTGTGTACCCTCTAAAATGTGTTAGACAAAGTTGTCAAAATAGTACGTTGCATTGTATTGCTCAGATAACACAGAGCATGTAATAGCTATGTATTATATTACTTTATACCATAAAGGTTAAAAGAAAAAACTGAGATCCTCAGGGCAAATAACTTCAGCTGAATTGTGAATAAATAATCTGGGGTTGAAGGTATTGATTGTATATGTGCCCTACTGTAATAAAGACTGCACGAAGCCAAAATCTGATCAGTTTATGTGAACAACGACCTTAATAAACCAAGTTTCAAAGTTGTATTGTATGGTAAAAAAGTACAATAGCAAAGTAAATTTCACTTCCTGCAGAAGTGGACACATTGTAAAGTTCTCAAAATAGCAATGTTTTTCATATATGTTTTAAATAATATATTTGTTATTAATATAGCAAAACGTAGACAGCTGTGTTTTCTTTTTGCTGCTACCATATGTTAGGAGTTGCCACAGCAGATCTGGTCCACATACATGACTTGGCACAGTTTTTATGCCAGGTGCCCTTCTTGACGCAGACCTCCTATTTATATATTCTGACAAGTGCACCCCACGGACACTAGGCAATCATGCCTATGTAGATGCCCGACAAGCTCACAGTATCATTTAAATAATAAAGATTTCAACTCTGGACTCATAAACCTTTACAGTAGTGGGCTTAGATACAAGCAATGTAAAACACAAAAACAAACAATTTAAATTTTATGAGAACTTTGTTAACGGATTGGCCTGGACTGCTTAGATTCAATACGAGAGACATCGAATGTGAAATTGTCATTGGTGATTTTACAGAATAATGTTGGGTAGCTCAGTAGCCAAAGATTTGTTAGAAATTACTCTTGGGTGGCACACTAGCATGACTCTTGGAGGTGCCTTATTGTTGCAATTGACACAATTATCTTGATTGTATAGGCTTGGTGCATAATTTTTCTTCTTGTTGCTGCAAGCTACTAGTATTTTATCAAAAAAATAAAGCAGCAAGGTCACTTGTACTTGCTTACTGGCCAGTTATAAATCTACCAATAAGGTGCTCACATGACGCAGCAGTAAAACATGGCAGCACATCAGAGCTGACTGTTTATACTCAAGAGTTCAAATATCAGTTCACCACTTGTCGAACAAAACAAATGATTGGCCTGTTTCTCAAAATGGATGCCAGAGTGGATTCCTCATAACTTCTGTTACCATAGCTGGCAGATTAATGGTGCCTGCAGAGGGAATTATTCTTAATCAGGGTGTGACTGTGATCATACATCAGACTGAGCAACATATTAACTTATCTAGATACGATTAAAACAAGTGAGTGGAGAATGCAAAAATCTATATATTTTAATGTGGTAAAAAGCAAGAGTGCTACACAAGGAAACAGAAGACGAACAAGCCAGATTGTTAGTGAGAAAGAATCTAATAAATCAGGATAAAATAGAACAACTCATTTCAACACTTAAATGAGTGTAAAAATCAGAGAGTGTGAAACAGAGAGAGAGAAAAAACGACAGATTTGAATGAATCTGTGAGTAAGCTGAATAGTGAGACATAAATAAACTAATAAAACCGTTCAGAATGGAGAAAGTAAAACGACATAAAAGAGTCAAAGCTCCACAGCGCCACTAGCGGACACATGTGTGAACGTGTTTCTGTATGCGTGTACGTATTCTTATGAACGCGCGCGCGTGTGTGTAAGAGAGAGAGAGAGAGAAAGAGAGAGAGAGAGCAGCCTTGGTAGAGCCGCACTGAAGCTAAGCGGGCACACGGACCACTGCAGTCTGAAATCCCGGCCTTTATTTCTACCACCGTCGCCGTTCCGCGGAGCTTCAGCTTTATGGTCGACGCTTCTGAAAGAAAAGAAAATGCGGTTCGGTGAACGTGTCGCTTCGTGTCGTGCTTTCATGAGCACTCCTCTTGTCTGTTTCTGCTCATTCATCGTGCTTGGAGCTGCACCGAAGAGACACCGACACGCAGCCAAAGTCCGCGGCTCGTACTGGAAATAAATCTGCTGTCGCACTCGCACAGAAACCCGTTTACGCTTGTAAATAAGTATAGAGCGAAACGGGAGCGTTTGCGCTGCCTTTTCCGGTTGTCTTGTGGGCTTAACGACTTGACAAGGTAAAGAAGCAAATGAGCTCGGAAATGATAACCGCACAAAACCAGCGAGATAACATGACGAAAAAGACATCATGCTTCTTCAACATCAAAATATTTCTGGTGTCGGAATGTGCGCTGATGCTGGCGCAAGGAACAGTCGGAGCTTACTTGGTAAGCATTTAGCTTTCAGTTTTCTGTGATAAAAGGCCAACTGGGTAATAACTGCGGAATCGATTATGAATTAGGTTATGAATAGAATGCGTTGTTTACATGTTGTTAATGTGCTAAGTTTAGTTAGACTGCATTCTAGCTGCGCCAGTCTCCCTGTCTGGCATCATCAGGTGAATGTGCATTGGTTTGCAAGGCAAAGTTACTTTTAGGCAATTAAACTAAAGAAAATAAAACTGAAAAAAAAAAATCAGATCCTAACTCATGTTCACAAATTGTGAACATATACAGTATGTTTAACATACTTGTTAAAAGATGCCTTTAAAATAATAATAATAATTTGAAAGCAATTACGTGATTAAAAAGTATAAGGAATTTTTTTTTTATCGTTTCATCTTTACGCACTTTTACCGCTGTTTGATCCTTTTTAAGGTTGTGGTGGGACACACACAGGGTGAATATACTAATCACCTGAACAGGTCGCCAGTCACACACACACAAACACACACACACAAACAAGATTATTTCTACAATTCTAATCTCCAATTGCCTTGACTGCATGCCATTGGAATGGGAGAGGAAACCGGAGAAACCTACACAGACATAGGAGAACATACAAACTACACAGAAAGCCTTAATTACCTTACTTAAAAATGAAATCCGGGACTTCTTTATGTGGCACAACAGTGCAAACCACTAGTCCTTGTACCACCATTTGCTATTTGAGTTTGCAGAATTTCATTCACATTTCCATTAAATGTATACAATATAGTCTATATGCAGCAAAGTCAATTTTTACATCGCATTAGATTCAATGTTATTGTCATCACATATTTACAAGTACAGGGCAATGAAATATAGTAAAAGCAATATCAGTCTTTGCCAGGTTGTGCCATCATATTCAAATAAAACAAATGCAATTGTAGTTACATAGTACTTCACTGGTACTACACTAGAATAGTACTACACTGAAAATCATTGTATTATATCCAGATTCATAGTTTCAATCAGTTTAATCAACCACTTTATCCTGATTAACATTGGGTTGGCAGCTTGGTGGTGCAAGCGGTAGCACTGTTGCTTAACAGCTGGGTTTGATCCTCAGGTCCTTTCCGTTTGCATGATGTCCCAGTGTCCCACAGTTCACAGACAAGCAAGTGAGGTGAATTGGAGATACAAAATTGTCCATGACATCATATAAAACATGTGTACTAATGAAATCTGCATAATGACAAACTGTTTTCATTATCATTTCAAATAAATAAACGAACAATGGGTGTGTTGCTACTATTAAACACAGGGCACACCAATTACACTATGGACAGAGTTTCAGTTTTTTGTAGGACTAGGGCGTATCCCTACAATTATATACCCCCACTTTAAAGTACATTCTTGTACAGACACATTAAAACAGCACTTCTTTAGAATTCTTAGGGAATTTAGGGGAATTAGTATATAGTCAACCAGTGTAGCCACAAATATAAATTCTCTCAGACAGTGACCCGAGGTAACTACACTGCTCAAAAAAATAAAGTGAACACTCAAATAACACATCCTAGATCTGAATGAATGAAATATTCTCATTGAATACATTGTTCAGTACAAAGTTGAATGTGCTGACAACAAAATCACACAAAAATCATCAATGGAAATCAAATTTATTAACCAATGGAGGC
>JAOUQU010024427.1:0-17964 GCA_028566735.1 Ammoglanis amapaensis | reverse complement strand
CTTGTTTTTATTCGTATTATTTATTAACAACGTGAATACAGTGTTTATTTCAGACATTCTTTACAAAAATAATAATTACAAATAACAATAATTATCAGATTAAATGATAAATCCGATTAATTATAGTATTTTTAGGAATTAGTAACAGTTTGTTTAGAAACTCAGGATCCATTTAGATCCTTTTTGACCGGAACACAAAACACATTCACCCCACACACACACACACACACACACACACACACACACACAAACACACACACATCCTGTTTGGAAACGATGGCAGCATAACTCTAGAATCCATGTGTGCATCTGCTGATTGTTTTGTTTCTTTTCCTGTCTGATTATCAGGCGCTGGTGCGACTTCCTCCACAGATCTCCCAGAGTGAGGAGGTGCTGCGCTTCTTCGAGACCAAACCAGACGACATGAACCCTCCTGTAGAGTGAGTGTCTTCAGCACTAACGGTCACTTACACTTATGTCACGTTTATTTGCTCGTGTCCAGTCTTAAGGCTCTCGTTAAAGCTTTTAAGCATCATTTACACACTTTCGTGTAGGCATGTACCAGTGCACACTTGAAGCCAGGTCCTTATCGGTTCACAACTCAACACGACTCAAGGTGATGGAGACCTCATCTGAAAATAAATAAATAAATTACAACAAAGCCACAAACCAAAACATAAATTCCAAGTCAGAAAGAGGCACAGAAAAAAGCCTTGGTTTATTTATTTTGAGGTATTTTATTTGAGCTATTTACATTTTTATTTCAGTTACTTTATTACACAAAATGTCAAATGTGCATCTTTTTTCCCCCACGTAGTTTGGTCCTGGCTCAAATAATAGAAATACTAATAAATACAAGCACAAATTCAATCTTTTATTTGAGAGAAATATTAAAGTGAGAATATATTAAAGAGAAATATTACGAAAGAAGAAATCATTGTGGGTATCCATGTGCATAGAACTTCATGGGCATGTTTTGTAGAGCACACAGACCTTCTAACTTGTTTTTAAAAAGAGGTATAATATGTCCCCTTTAAGTTCTTACCAGGCAGGGTCGTGGAAGCTGCCGGGGCCTTTATCAGTTAGCACAAAGCCCACAGAAACACCCTGAAGGTGGCACTAGTCCATCACATGAACACACACTTGGCACACACATACCACATACCCATCACCTATGGGACTATTCAGTGACTTAAATTCCTCTGGGAAAGGAGAAGGAGAACGGGACTGAGAACAGGACCAGAATGTTCCAAGTGGGAATCGAACCCGTAACTGGAGCAGGGAATAATAATAAAAAAAAATCTTTAAGGAAATTGATCAGGTATAAAAACTGACCGTCCCTAACTGAATACTGAATTAGTTGCGTGGTTTATGTGCCCCAAAACGTCTGCCCGGAATTGGTTTTAGGTGATGAATAGCACGAGTTGTTACAGCCAGATTTAGTGGAGGAAAAGCCATTGACGAATGGATTATAGGAGAAGTCAAGGCCAGTGTGTTTGCCGGAAGGAAGATATAGTGAGCTCGTGTCTGCTTCCTGAACCCATTAAATCAAGCCACGTACAAACAAAATGTGTGTGCACGCGGTTAAATCACAGACTGGTTACCCGGGAAGATGGATAGCCGGAGTCTGATTATAGCACTACTACAGCCTGAATGGGTGTGTGCAAACATGTGTCTCTGTTTAACAGATATCCTTGTCCTAAACAGCTGGACTCCTGAGTCTGAGCAGAGCCCAGAACCCTCTAGATGGCTTTTAACAGCACAAATCTATAAGATAAATGACATGGCTGATCTCAGATGCTCGACTGCCGCTACACCTTTTATAGCACCGGGGTGGCTGCAGGAGATCCATGAGCAATAAAGTAAATAAAATACGCGGGAACTTTGACTTACGGTCCTGAAGGTTGTTCTGAAGTCGAATGATTTGTTTGTTAAATCTATTTCTTATTACGAAGAATAATAATGTAAATAGAATTCATTCGTGTTCTACCTGGCAACCCCTTTCTTACTTCGTATTTTTGGGGCATATTTTGTAATCTTTATTTATGTAACAGTTTTTGTTGTAATAAATCGTACTAAACATACATTTTTATATAATTTATGGGTCGTTTATTAGGGTTGTGTGTCATGTTCTACACTTCGGTTACGTTCATGACAGGAAATTAATTACGCATTAATTACGCATCGTACAAGGTTAATTAACACACAAGGTTATATCAAACACAGTCATGGGCAAATTCACCTCAGCTGCATGGTTTCGAACTGTACACACACACACAGATATGGAGAACATGCAAACTCGACACAGTAAGCCTCAGATTTCCGTACCCTGGAATCGAACCCGGGCTGTATAAAGAGTCGGGAATTACCCCGGTGACTTTTTGTGTATGTGTAAGTGTGCATGTAATAGAACGCTCTCATGTGTTACGATTAATATCCGGGATCGATATTGATCTTATCTGTCGTACTACAGGTGTAGAATCCTTTTAACATCCCTCTCAAAATAGAAATCTCAGCGGTCCACTTTAGATAAACACACCGGGTTAAATTAATTCTTATTATATTACCAATTTGCAGCATTTAGCTCAGGCTTCTGTGTTTAGTGAACAGGGCCTTTTGCAGGCTTTCCTGTTTTTGCATGTTCTCCCCACGTCTGTCTGGGTTACCTCCCACAGTCCAGAAACACTTAAAAAGTAAAAACATTCTTAATTTGATGCATGAATTATAGGCCAGACTGTTTTGTACCTTTTTAGATCATTTCAGCTTACGGGCGCTGATTTATTAGAATATTATTGTGCGAGTTCGGGCGGTACGGTGGCTTAATGGTTAGCACCGTCACCCACAGCAAGAAGTCCTGGCTTCGACTTTTTTTTCTACAGACTCTCTGTGTTGGTGGGCTAAAGTAAAATTCTGCAGCTTCATCCGGGCACCGAATAAAGAAATAAAGAAATAATGAAATCAATAATCACTGCCTTAAATGATTTTTTTAAAGAATTTCCCCAAATCCACTCATTAGGTATCTAAAAGTAACGAATTCTAATAACCAAGTTTAAAATCTTCGAGCTCGGTAATCAAACACTCGAGGTAGAGCAGGTCGCTCGCTGACCCCTCCATTGTGTAAGTGTGCATGTAATTGGAAGCTCTCATGCGTGGAGGTTTCATTATAACAGCGGCGGTGCCTTATATCTGTGACCATTCGGTTTCTCTTTTCAAATGACACTTACAGTGTTATTAAACTAGTCTGTACTCGTTGAGGCGGGGGGGGGGGAGGGTTGGTGTATATCACAGATTATAAATAAACAAGCGCTAATAATGAACGATTTTCAGTCTTCTTGTTTTCGTCACCCTTAGGTGGCACCGTTGTCTCGTAAATGTTTGGGAGCGATTATTTAACTCTTCAGTACCTGCTGTTGGAAATTTACGACGTATCGTTTCCCCGACGGCAGTTTGTGCTTCCAGTACCGGTCCAAAAAGTTTAGACGCACATTCTAATTCAATGTTTGTATGTTTATTTTTTTCTACATTGCACACACCTCCAGACTATGACAGGTTTATGACAGGACTAAGACCGTGAGTAATAAAATGCCGTACCGGGTGAACAGTTCCTGATCCATACCTGATCTAAACCCAGTTGAGATGATTTTTGGATGATTTGGACCACGGAGTGAAGGCAAAGTAGTCAACAGATGCTCAGCACATCCTGGGAACTCCTTTAAGAACCATTCCAGATTTTCCATGAAGCTGATTGAATATTGTAGAATCTAAAATGTAGGACTTTTTTCCACATGTTCTTTTACAGTTTGGGTATCAAGAGTATTTATGTACACCCCGGAATACAAGAAGTAAACAAACCACATTGGCTCAGGTGTGTTAAACTTTTGACTGTTACATTTTCAGCGTGTAATAGACGCCTAGATCCAAAACGATTTACAGAAACATCGTTCTGAGTGATCGAGGGTTACGGGTCTCGCTCAGCGGTCCAACAGTGGTAGCTTGGCACTTGACTGACTTCTAGCCCAGTATCGTAACAGCTGCTGCATCCTGCTGCACCAACTTCTGACATCATTTTCATCGGAATTACGTTTGCCGTAAAGCCGTCACTGCCCTGAACGGATACAGAAACAAATGAGTAATTGATATAACCGAATAAATTTAAACATGATTGGATGAAATTGTCCCCTGTACAAATTATAAATATCATAAAATATACATAAAACAGAATCAAAAATGCTTGCAGACGGCAGTTTTTACATTATTCAGCCGAAGAGAAATCAGTCCATGTTTGAGAGAGAGGAAGGAATAGCGGACATGAGCTTGGAAGAGTGGGAGCGACTTTGCACAAAGATGGCCTTTGAGAAGCGGGAATAACCCCAGACTTGTTCTCATTTCACTGCTTCACCACACATACAAAGGAAGTGTTAGTCACAAGATAAAAAAAAGAGCCTTCAGAAGTTTAACTCCTCCATCATCTACATCTCCTGCTGCCAACCATTAAAAACACATCAACAACCAACCAAGAACAGGCTGTGGAAAATTACAAGCATTTCATTATTTTTGTGAGTTCTTTTTAAAACGCCACCTGCTGGCTCAAATACAAAGTGCAAACGTAACTGATGAAAATGATGTTTGCATCTTTTTAGTAGAAGCACCGAGGGTGAGACAGAAGGAGACCGAGAGGCTCGTGAGGGTTCAGATGATGCTCGTGGGTCCCTGTGCGAATGATGTCAGAAGTTGGGGCAGCAGGATTTTTTATTTGCTAGCACCTCGTCGCAGAGAGTCCGAACTTTCGGCTCTGAAACCGGGTGTCTAAAACTATGGCACACAAAACCAGCGTTACATTGCCATCCCCAAACTTAAACAGGATAAATAGGACGGTTAAACATGACCAGCTGTGGCGACTCTATAATAAATCCGACTGAAAGAACGTCAGTTTCACTTCACAAAAATTTCGCAGCGTCTGTGTGGATTCTCTCCGGGCGTTCCGGTTTCCTCCCACGGTCCAAAAACATGCTATTGATGTGAATAAAAGATGCACAAATGTACCCGTTTGATTTCTGTACTGATGGATTTTGTGTAATAAGTAAATACAGTATGTTAGTTACACTTTATTCACTTTTATCTGTCTTTATTTATTTAATTTCTTCGTTTAATTCAATGCCCAGTCGGAGCATCTTCTGCTAGCACACCAGCATTGAGTCGGAATACAAACCATTTTTCAAAGCTGTACTTTTTTAATGTGAATTTTGTGCAAGTCAATTTAGAACTTCTGGTCTTAAGTTTCTACAGAACTTCCTGTCTTTTGACTGGTTTATTCTGGCATGTTTATTGTTCCTCTATTTATATTTATCCATCTTTTTGATGGCTGTCCTCTTTCTCATTTACCTCCAACTCTGAACTAGGGCGTCTGGGTTTTTTCTTTTACCCGTTCGTTTACCCGACATCGATGTGTTTTTCTGTTTCTATTTTTACTCTCCAGATTTTACATCCACAAACCACAAGAAAGACATAAAAGTCTGGAAAATTGTCTGCATCGTTTTTGTTTACCGGACAAAGTAATAAAGAGACTTGATAGTCTTTACACTTTGTGTTAAACATCTGCGCTCTGATGTCACTGTTCAGATGTGAAACGCTTTCACGACGACTGCGTTCACATTCTCGCCTTCCATAAGGAAATGAGAACTGATGTGAATGTGGGTGGATTCATTTGACCAGATCGCTGGGAAATTGAACTTGAACTACATTGAACCGTACATGATCACTGTACCATAAATAGTGGTTATTTTTATAGTCACGAGGGATCATGTGAACTAAATAGAGTCACCACTAAAGTGCACTCATGTTAATGAGTAAAACGAAATAATAAATAATAAAGTAAAACGAAACAAAACAGGGTAGTCCTATTGATACAGGAAGAACATACCAAAGGACAGGCTTTAAGATCCTAGTGCTGCTACACAACACTAGAACTGAAGTAGAGGATTTGAATGGAAAACTGTTTTAAATGTATTGTGTGTAACTGATGCCCTCTAGTGGACACACTGAAGACAGCAGCAGCGTTTACTGCAAAATTACACATTTTTATTTTTATTATTACTAAATATTATAATTACTTTTAGTAGATAATAATTATTAACCCCGAATACAACCCTTTAAAAACATGGCCAGCCATCGATTAGAACTAGCGAGTCTTGTTCACCCGTGACCCTGTCGCTGGTTTTATTACTCTTTCTTTATTTGGAGCACTTTTTATAGGTACTGACCACTGCTTACCGAAAACATCCCACAAGAGCTGCCGGTTTAGAGGGGCTCTGACCCAGTTGTATAGCCATCAATATTTAGCCCTGGTCAAACTCACGTATACGTTTTATTTTCCTGCTTCTGACATCAATTTTGAAAGGTGAAATGTTCAAACGTTCACTTGCAGCTTAATCTATCGTCTGTCAGTGGTCGTAATGTTATGCTCGGTCAGCGTAAGTAAATAGATTCACAAACAAGTAAAGAGAAAGATTCTGATGATTTACTGACATTATTTTAGACAGATACATTTCAAGTAAGGTCATTTTAGTCGCACCCTGTTAGCTTAAAAGCTTTTGACTCATTAAAATCAGAGGGGGGGCTGGTATGTGGGGGGGGAGGGGCGTTGGTATGACCGCTTGTATTTAGTTTAATTGAAGGGCATTTAGATGACCGGTCTGGTCATGTTAAAAGGATGATTTAGGGTTGATTAAAACGGGGCATTTGGATCACGATCAGGGATACAAGGTTAAAATAGCTGATGTGTAAAAAGAGATCAGTGATAAACTTCCTTATTCCAAATAAACAACATATTTACATATTTTTTTATTTTTTTATACATAATGGCCAACAATTCCATTCCAAAAATCATTACAGCGATTAACATCGTCATTTATTTCAGAACCTGATGCATTTTTAGTCTCACTGAGCGTCTCTTTTAATTTAATAGACGGCTTTTATTAACTATTACTAGATTCGTTTCACAGTGGTGCATGGTCCTGATTTATTGTCTTGATTTGTTGTGGCCTTCGTGACACAGCCTTCCCTATTTATCCAGGCCTGAAGCCAGCACCAGGATGCGCTGGTTTATAAGTCTGTTTATGTATCCGATCGTCTTAGAGGAGCTGACAGAACATGCAAACTACACAGAAAAGACCCGGACCTCATCACCTAGAGAACGGACCCGGGTCCTTTTTTTTTCGGGGGTGGTGGGGGGTGGTGGTGATGATGGAACACAGGACCTCTTTTGCTGTCAGGCGACAATATAAGCTACTGACACATCGCTCCACCCCAAAAGTCTTTGACCTATTGCTACTTTACTTTGTCTATTGGACATTTGGAGGAAGGTCTTGCTGAAACCCTGTATTAGAACCTGTATTAACATTTATTTTACGGTATTTATATCACCCCTCTTCTGACAAGAAACATACCTCTAAGAACAGAATGGGCGACAGTGGCGGTGGCTTATTGGACAGTCTCCTCACGGCAATTCACGGGTTCTATTCCCAGTTAAAGCAATCCAGAGACTTCTGTGTTGTATTTTGTATCGTCTTGTCTTGTCCCTTGTGTATGTTTGCGTGTGTTTGTCTCTGTACCCTGCAACAGACTGCCGACCTATTCAGGTGTTTAGTGTATTCGCTCAGTGTGTGTACCTGATGTAACCGTGAATTAAGCGCTGGTGAGACCAGATGATGGATGTTATGATGTCGTGAGTCGCGGCTCAACCGAAACACCAGATTATTAGACTGTTGCAAAACCTCTACAGCCGGCGAAACGTTATGAATAACAGGAGAGTTTCATCAGAGCCAGGACCACGACTTTGCCACGTTATTACATTAACTTGGAGTGTGTGTGTGTGTGTGTGTGTGTGTGTGGTGGAGGACCGGGCCTGTTTTCAACTATTTAACAACACTTAGATTTTTTTCCCCTCCCTCTTGACATTTTGTTGGTTTGATTCCCTCTCAAACACACACACACACACACACACACACACACACACACACACACACACACACACACACACACACACACACACACACAGACTCTCTCTCTCTTGCTCTCTCTCTGTCTCCATTCCCACTTTATCTTTACCTCAACAGCGGATGTGTTTACATGCTCAGTAGTAATCAGATTATTTCATTTTAAGCACTTGACTACACAAACCATAAGTTATCTTTAATCAAAGTTAAGCCTCCATCAAAGCCATAACCGGACACATTTGTAACTGAAAACTGGAGAATATTTGGGAATATTTTCGGATGAAGGTAGAATCAGCAACTCTGCCTGGACTTGAATCCTGAAATAGTTCCCGTATAAAGGTGCACATGATTACCAACTCACTTACACATTCTGAACACTGTAATCAATCGTTCTCTGCAGGATTCCTAATAATAAACAGACCTACCCCACAAACAACAAACAAACAAACAAACAAACAAACAAACAAAAATGCTAGGTCATGTACGCTAACTCCTTGTAAACACAAAAACTTTCATAAAGTTTTCAAATGCTTTACATCACAAGTATCAGCAATAGCTTCAGAACTTCCTGTCTCTAATGATTACATTTGCATTCACAGTGGCAGTCATAATTATTCAACCCCATTGCAATTTAAGTTAAGGTATTGGGTTGCCAGTTTAAGCCTAAGCCTCACTAGCACCAAGTTTATACTGTTGGGCTCCTGAGCAAAACACTTAACCCTTGAATGCTTTATTACATCATAATTGTAAGTTGCTTTGGATGTAAACAAAGTGTAAACCATGATGTTCAAATCCCACAAATGCAGAAAACGTCAAATAAAAATGCACATTTTATACGTATATTTAAATAAAACGTTTTCTCAAAAAGCTCATAAGTAAAGTTTAATACGCAGGTAATTTTTAAGCTCATGCTGTCTATTTCTTTTAGACGTGTATCATTATTCAGTAACTACTGTAGTTCCGAAGTGTACCCATGTGTACAACACGGACTGTTGTATTGTTGGACTGTTGTAGTTTTGGAATCAGTAAAAGTCGAAGCGTCTGTGTGCTTAAAGTTCATCTGTAGTCGCTGTTACTGTCGAGTAAAAGGCATAAGATTATAAAAACATTCACTTTTCTAAGTGGCAGCTAGGAGCTGCTTGAATACGCCCTTGAAACGGAGTGGAAATGTCTAACGTGTGTGTGGGGTGTAAACATTTTGACGACTGTGGAACACACTTGCACAGACATGGGTGTCGTAATACGGTGTACGACTACACGGTGTGTAAAAATAAATGATACAAAGTTGTTTAAGTGAACACGTTCATGAATATTTACTGACCCTAAACTATTTCCGGACTCGTTTTAATATCGTATTCGGTGCAAACCAAGTAATTCACAGATGAGTGTAATAGTTTCAAACGAACCTCTTTTGTGCTATTTTACAACTCAGTCTCTGCACAATATGTTTTTGTATTTGGGGAATCCTTTAAGGTCGAGTACATTTTAACAGACCTTTATCTCAATTATGTCCATGTACAACTCACCATTGGCGGCACGGTGGCTGAGTGGTTACAGCACTGTCGCCTCACAGCAAGAAGTCCCGGGTTCAATCCCCCGGGTCGGGCTGGGGACTTTCTGTGCGGAGTTTGCATGTTCTCCCCGTGTCAGCGTGGGTTTCCTCCGGGTACTCCTCCCACTATCCAAAAACATGCACTAGGTTGATCGGAAATGTGTAAATTGTCCAGTAGTCACACACAAGATCCCTGTAGAGATACAGGGTTGGGGAAAGACCTGGCAACCTCCCCCGTAAAATGTAATTGCCGAGATACTCTGGGGATCGGTAGCGGTCCACAGAGTAACCCAGGGTCGAATTCGACTCAAGGGTAAAATAGAGATGGAGAGATCTTGTCTTCACTCCCCACGTGCATCAACGAATCTTGGTCACCAATGACCCCGTCCCTGATTTAGAACTGTTCCTTCCTTGGACCACTTTTGTCACATACTGACCACAGCAGATTATTAACATACCACGGAAGCTGTAGCTGCAGCTGGAAGCGTCTGGGCATCCCAATTTGTGATGCTTGTAATACATCAAGGCATCGACTTCAAGGATAAAATGTTCACGGCCTAATATTTCGCTGCTATGCAACATACTAACAGGAGCTGGGACGACGAGATAACCCGTGTTATACACTGTACTTGTTATGCATGATTCGTAAAGACTATAAGACTATCAGTAAAGCTGATGACCTGTTAGAATTAAAAACACAAATAATACATGAATAATAATACAAGTACAGAGTACAGGGAGCCTTCAAAAATCAGAACTGACATTTCGACATTATGACTTGTTGATGAAGTTTAATACCTGTCAGTAAACGGTAGTGACTTGCTCCCAACACACCAAATCTTAGCACCAAAGACAAGCTTGGCTTTAAACACTTTATCATTTAAATCTGTACTTAATACTAAAATTAATCTTTCATCTTCTTTATGGATAAAAGCAAAGTGACTAAACAACTCATATCTGGTAAATCAGATACGACAGCATATAAACCTGAAGTACAATAATAGATAACATATTTTCTTACACTGTACTACTAATCAATTATGTTTATATTTTGTATTATTTTGTAGCCCGGTTCTACCAGTGGGATGTTCTGCTAGCACATCAACACCGAGTCTGAGCTAATGAACTATCTTCTGGTATTTCTTAGTAAAAAGAAATTGAAACTGGTCATTAGTTCACTACATTCTGTTTATATTTTGTATTATTCTGTAGCCCGGTTGAACCAGTGGGATGTTCTGCTAGCACATCAACACCGAGAGTCTGAGCTAATGAACTATTTTCTAGTATTTCTTAGTAAAGAGAAATACAAATTGGACATCCGTTCACTAAATTCTGTTTATATTTTGTATTATTACAGTGCCCGATTGAAGCAGTGGGCTGTCCTGCTAGCACACCAACACAGAGAGTCTGAAATAGTAATAGAACTAGTTTCTGGTCTGGTCATTCGTTCATCAAGCTTTTACTTAAACCAACACTGGAAGGAAGGACTGATACCAAAATGTGAATTCTGAAGCTCGGATCGGTTTATCCAGATCAGACCGGATTGATTTAGTTTTTGCAAATGAACTGATTCATAAATAAAGTGAGCATGAGAGTTTTTTACCAGCTATGATGGGAACAGAATTGGTTTGTAAAAAGTTTGTCACTTGTTTTATTGATGCAGTTGATATATCTGCGCTATGTGCAGTGCTTTATGCTCTTTTAAAGGTTCTTTAATAGTAACCTGTGTATGGAAGATACAGTCCGTTTATTTTAACATTGTGTTTGAGAGAATATCTTATAAATCGACGGTCTTGAGTCGCCGCCCAGCTCTGGAATCCACTACACAATTCTGTCCTGGATGTTTCTGTCGCCGACTGTTCCTTTGAATGTGTGACAAATCAAACACCATCCTCCCACCCTCCCACCACCAGCATCATCATCCACGCCTGCACCAGCCAGGACAGAAACCACCCAGCAAGTGCTCAGATGCCATTCACCATCAGGAAAAGCGCTAGTATTTATTGTCCTCAGACGTTTCTTCCATCATCAGGTGGACTCTGTCTAAGAGTCATTTGTAAACCGCAGCACGACACACAGCTTTGCTGATAAAGCACCATGAGCGGTATGAAATTTCAGGGATTTAAAGTATTATGTATGCATCACTCCACACATCGAACGTGGAGTCAGACTCCGGTGAAATGAACCGCGTGAAATCCGGTACCTTCATCATGTCCCACAGAATGTTCAGCTCAGCTACTTAAAGTCATGTTTCGCAGAATCCACTGCTGTGAACGGCTCCCATTGCAGTCTCTCAGAGTGGGAACCATTTTATCCTCCTCTGATGGCATATCCAAACACTGATTGCTGTTCACGTGGAGCAGTGTCAGGCGCTGGAAAGGAAAACAGACAGCATTCATAAAACGTTAAAACAACAACAACAACACAAGAATGTCTAGTAGCTACACTCGACAGGGCTCGGCAACCTTTTAAATACTCTGTGCTGATTAAAAAGCTCAATTGCAAATAAACGAAACTAGTCAAAATACCATGGACTACACCAAACTTTATGTGACATACGAGTGATACTCCAGAAGGGATATCGAACACACAAAGACGGCGCTTTTATGCTGAATGTTGATCAAAACTTAAAATACCAAACAAAATGATGAGCTCATTTCTAGTCAATCAGTTGCATTTTAAAACATCAGTGCAAGTTCATTCCATATCTAGTACATTAAAGGAGAAATCTGATATAAATCAAGTCACATCCTTGGTGTTGAAAGACGCAGAGTGCTACCTGTAGGAAAACAACCACCAAAACCCGGGGCAGATTCATCACTATTCATCACAAGTTCTCTATTTATGGATTACAGCATCGTTTAGCAATGGCATTTCTTGGCATGAGGTGCGTCCCAAATCGTGCACTTGCGCACTTCGAGCACTGTTTTAGTGCATCCGAGAACCACGATGAAACTTATTGCATTGAAAGTACCCGGATGATGCGCTAACAACGGCCAAAAAAAGACACCATTTGGTCGCCGACACCATTTGGTCTACGTAACTGAAGGGGCGGGACTTTTGATCGGGTCATACCAGCCGTCACCAAATCAGTTACTGGGGTAACTGCTTAGTATATAAATGTGAGCAGCGTTACTGAAATGATTCATCAGTAGGGGGTAGACAAAAGCAAAAACTGGTGGATATATTGGTGGGCTGTGACACTACACACTAACTTACAGTACACCATCATGAGTGCACGGTTTAGGACGCACGTATCCTTTTACATCTTCACATCTGTGTTCGAAAGGTTCTATTTGAAAGGTCCGATGTCTTAGTGTGGCTAGTAAAACCGGTCGACGGTTGGTTACCTGCCTGACCAAACGGCCAAGGAGGTGATGAATCGGTACGTTTTTATTTTAACAAACTACCAATGAAACGATGTTTGAAATGAAAGAATATTTATGTTGACACATCGTTGTGTGTCGACGTTTTGTTCTTTCTTTGCATCAGTGCATCCCGACACAAAAAGGAACTGAGGTAGAAAGAGAAGCTGACGTTTTAGGACTGTTGAGTAAGTGGTCAGGAACACACTGTGAAATTCAATGTACTTTAGCTGTCCTGCATCTGCTTGTCAAATTTCAGCACACCATACACACTCTGTGAGAAAAAAACATCTCAAATAAAGTCACCACCACCACCACCACCACCAACTAAAAAAATGCACCGTAATTAATTTTGTCTGAAGCCTCTGACCATGAGGGAAATGTATTCAAAATAATCCCAACACAATTATGAAAACTACTTTATTCTACAGGTGTCCTTCCAGTCTAGTTCTAAACAGATAGGGCTTATTTTTCACAGCCTACTTGCTATGCAGTTCAAACCATTCATCATTTATGGCAGACTCATCATTTATGGCAGACTCATACCAGAGAGAAAATAGCTGTTCAAGGCAGCCTTCCAAACGCCTGCTTTCCACGAGCCTAGTCTGGGGTACCGGAGCAGCATTAATCACTGTCCGTGCATTGAGATGCGTTCAGGATGCGTTCGACTTGCCGTTCGACTCCATTTACACCGCACAAGTAGCAGCATGAGAAACTAATGAGTGTGACCGATCTCTGGTTTCAAGTTTAGTGCTAATCACAAAACGGCTCTCGGAGCCTCGTCATTAAATGCTGTTCCATCCAAACAGCTTCTCGCTAACAGCTGAACTGGGCGATCGTGTGAAATGAATTGGGGGGGGGGGGATCCTGTACAGATGTTTACCTGGCTGTAACGACGATCCTGAACGTCGGGTATCAGAATCGTAAAGGTGCAGATTGACACCGAGTAATAAGTGATCAGTGCTGTTTGAATGGTGTCGCTTTCAGACCCGATTAAACCTTTTACATTACAGGAGTGTCCGTGAGTCCGGGTAGACGAGGGACGGCGGGATAAGATCTGTGATTCCCAGGCTTTGTTTGGCATGTCTGTAGGAACACGGGGACCGGGTGAATCGAGCATTAGAGGAGCTTCCGTTGTGTGATATTAGAATGTTTTGGAATCACTTTGTAAAAAGATGTTATGGGGAAGATGCAAAGTGGGTAGAACGGTCACCACAAAGCATGAAAAAAAATTGTGCCAGTATTTAGTGCAGCGTAAACAAAAATAAACCAATATGGAGCAAAACACAAAGTTGGAAGCAATAATAACAATATCATTTGTTATTATTACAGTTGTGTGCAAGTTCACATTCATACGCAATTCAATTACATTTCATTGGAATTCATATTTACTACTCTTTACTTTTTCCTTTGCAGTTCCAATATTGCTGCATGCAAGGACTACCCAAGAAGGACGGGGGCTCTGTTGAGTCTGGTTCCTCTCAAGGTTTGTTCCTGTCATTTAGGGGGAGTTTTTCCTTGCCATAGTCGCCCTCGGCTTTCTGTATCTGTTCGTCCTGTATTTTGTAAAGTTGCTCTGAGACAATGCCTATTGTAAAAAGCGCTATATAAATAAAGTTGACTTGACTTTGGTGAGCCGTATGTAGTGGTGATTATACCGTGTTATTTATGAATACCGCTCTTTGTGGTTTGTTTACACGGTCAGCATCAGATCTTTACCTCAACCGAGATTGTTTTTGGAGCGCCGCGTTCTTCATGGAACAACGACGATGTGTAGTTTATAGCACCCAAGTGTTCTCGCATTGCTGTCACACTGAACGTTCGAGATCAGGTGTCCAGTCTTAAACACCTGTCTCATTTAATTACCTGAGGTCCAGTCTGTGTGATGACACAAGCATTTCACACTTATATAATACACTGACCTGATGGTCATCTTACTATTAATAAGACTCTGCTAATCTCGTGGACTTTGCATGGATAAATAATGTGGACAGCTGACCAGAGTTTGTTGCTCGTCCTTTTCTAAAAACTATGGACACGTGGAATCATGGAATCGCCTGTGACAATTTTTCACTTCCATTTCCACATCAATCATTTCAAGGTCAGGTAATGACGCTGGATGTGAAAGCCTGGCTCACGAACGACATTCAGATTCATAACAAAGCCGCCCGATTGGTTTAAGGTCGGTGCTCTATACAGACTATACAGACTTCATCCATACAACTCGTTTTAAATCATTTCTTAATGGACGTTGCTTTGTGCACTAGGACGATGCTGGAACACGAACGAACCCTCACACAGAAACGCTCATTTATACAATCGTATGCTTGATTTATTAATGCATCCGCTTACAACATGCGTGCCTAAAATATGTTTAATCGGTTTCTTTAATTGGTAGCTGTGCACGATGGGCTGATATAAAGTGTCACGGACGTGACCAACGTGTAAAATATGATGCAAAAAAATGATCCGTTTAACATCCATCGATTTTAAGTGAAAGAAGAGGATAGGAAAAAGTATCTGGGGTAAACCTATAAAGAATATTCAAAGTGTTAAAAGAAGAAAGCGTCATGAGGGAGTAAGGAGAAGAAGGAGGACATATATGACAGCGGTGGATGAAAAGAGTACCACATCGACACAAAAAACAGAAACACAAAAGACTAATGGCCTGAATCACAATGTAGCCCTTCCAGCATAAACAGGAGCAAAGAGGTCATTAAAATTCAGGATTTTGCCAATAAATATATTTATGCAGATATAAAAAACAGGCTGTTTGTGATGTGCACAGCTGTGGCATGGCTATGTATGAGTGCTCAGATGCTACCATGCTCTCAGACGGGCCAGGGCCATGAAAGAGACCTTACACAATACAGAGATTACTTCAAAAGAGCTTGTAAACAAAGCCAAATCTATTTCAGGGCTCCGCACATTGATAATCAACTTGGAATAAAGACGCCTCTCAGGCTCACGCTGATTAACACTGACGTGAGTGATGGGGAACCGGCTACAGCCATGTTTTCATACCAAAATGAAATATTTATGTATGAAAAATAAATGTCAAATGAGATTTAATTTGGTGCAACGCTATTGAAAAGGTCGTGGCAATAGTGGCACATGCACATCAGTTCTTGTGATGTCCGTTATTACTTGGTGTTGCTTTCAAGTTCTCATATAGCAGAGGAGGGGGGAAAGGTCAACAGTAATGGCTCTTAAATACCCAGGGACACATCTCGAATACAGATGAAGGAAAAACTATTTTCAAATGTGTAGAGAATTACAGAAATTGTTCAAAGCCTTAAAAAAACTAACAAATACAAAAAAGCACAAACACAAACACACCGTATGCTTCTATGATAAGCCAGAATTTGGGATGGATGGATGGATGAAGTGAGTAGTTAAGAAGGTAGAACACATTTGTCATTACACATATACAGATGTACAGTACAACATTCTGCACAAATCCCAAATTGAATGAAAGTTGTGGTCAGACGAACGCAGGGTCATCAATAAACGGCTCTAGAACCCAACAGTGGCTGTGTAACAGAGGCTGGATTAGAACCCCTAATCATCCGGTTAATAACACAACGCTCTACCCACTAAGCTACACTGCCCCTAAAGCAGGGGTCACCAACCTTTTTGAAGCTGAGAGCTACTTTTGGGGTACAACTAATGCGGAGGGCGACCAGTTTGATACACACTTGTGATGTCACAATAATAATTATATAATTAATTATAATAAATAGTTTAAAAATTATATATTGTCCGTGGGTCGCGCAGAAAGGATGAGACGGATGTAGACAAAAGTCCAGTTTTATTAACACCTTCGGACCTTCACGTTGGTGTTGGTGACCCCTGCTCGAGATGATTATGGTTACGAAAGGTCCAAGTCCATAAAGTCCTGGAAGTGTGATGTTTTTGTTAGGATGTTTTGTCCGATTAATATAATCATTTGCATCTCAGATGAAACAAAACACAAATACCAAATTAAAACTGGTACAGACTCAGCATTGTGTCAAACACTACGATATGAAATTCTCTGCTCTCAGTACTTGGCCTAAAAAAAAAAAAACTAGCCCACATTGTCACTCCAAACACACAAATCATCCATGTAGTATCAAACATGGATGTAACGACACACTCCACAACACCATGACATTAAAGACAAAGTACTTTACTATTGTTGTCATGTTTTATGGCACGTTATTATCTTATGAGGAGTCACATCAAACACACTCACAGACAATTCGGTTTCTTCCGTTTGCCTTATAGGCATGTTTTTGGACTGTGGGGTCACGCAGACACGGGGAAAAGGGATAAACTCCACACAGAAAGAAAGGGTTGCAATAATGGGAGACAAAGTTAGAGAGGGCAGACTGAGATGGTTTGGACATGTGCAGAGGAGGGAGAGTGGTTAAATCAGTAGGAGGATGTTAGAGATGGAGCTGCCAGGCAGGGGGTGCAGAGAACGTCCATGAAGGAGATAGATGGATGTGGAAGGAGTTGGTGTGTGTGAGTGCAGAAGATGCAGGGTGACATGGGAAAGATCGACTCGCCATGGCGACCCTGATGCAGAGATTGCTACTCATTTGAATAACAACTGCTTGTGACGCATTCTGTATTCGGACTTGACATCTTTTTATGGCATTAAAATATTTGCTCTCTATTCATCGTGTGTTTAACCAGTGAGTTTCAGCAGCTTTTACTTTTGATGTGTCCGCTTAATCGCGGATAAATAGGAGTGTCCAGATACTTTTGCCCAATTAGGGTAAGTAAAATTTTGGTATTATAATACATAATTAAAAATGTATAGTTCTCTTAATGGAATGGATTGATGTGCACAAATCATTCAACCCCCCAACTTCAGTACTTAATGGATAAGAGACCAAATTTTTAAAACTATGGGTACATGTTAGACCAATACGAGCAATGTTGATTTATTTAATTCTAATTATTATTCTAGTTAAAGCATGAGGGCGGCACGGTGGCTGAGTGGTTACAGCACTGTCGCCTTACAGCAAGAAGTCCCGGGTTCGATCCCCGGGTCGGGCTGGGG
>JAOUQU010024318.1:0-17965 GCA_028566735.1 Ammoglanis amapaensis | reverse complement strand
ATTTCTGTCTGGTGATCCATGATTTAAGCGGCACCAGCGAGAATACAGGAGGGAGGAACTTTCTCTCGTTGCGTTTCTAAAGAGAAAGCAGACGTCACTAAGTTTTCAATGAAAAACAAATTCCAACGTTCATTTACTGTGATGTCTGCCGTTCATGACACATTATGTGAACTAATTCACGTTCAAGTTCTTTATTAAAAAATGTGTTGAGTTCAGTTCAACGTTCACGACAAAACGAGCGTGTTCAATGAACGCGTTCTTTTGAACTCGTTCTTGCACAACACTGAAAATTGTCTGCATAACAGAAGACTAAGATATTTACTAAATGACATATTCTGCCTTTAGGTATACCATCTGTTATTAGCTTGCCAGGTCTTCGTACTGGAACTGATCGTACATCTCAAACAATTAACGGCTGCATCCATAACGTACGCATCAATGGGGAGCTGCAGGAGCTTGGCACTGGTATGGCAGGCAAGGAGAGCATCTCGCCTGGCTGTCATTCATGCAGTGTGTGTGCCCAGGGAGCTTGCAGGCAAAGGGGTGAAGTGGGTGTGAGCTGTGAGTGCCCTGCAGGCAGTAGTGGCCCACTGTGTGCGCAGGAGAGCTTCACAAACCCCTGCCAGTTCAGCAGGTACTTCACGCACATGCTCACGCACACACGCACACCATTTCTCTCTACCGAAAAATGAGAAAACAACAGATAATTTTTGGAGGCTAGGGAGGACTTGTACCTCAGATTGTGTGGGTTTTGTGCTAAATTGAACTAGATCCTGACAAGTATTGCACATCTGTAATGCAAGAGTCTTCATATCTTGATGTTGACTTTATTTAGAAAGCAAAATTATCAACTAAGCCAGACATTTTACTCTATTATAAACATTTTTTAGAACATTTGAATATTAAGGTCAGTGCTCAGGTGCTCAACAGTGACACCATGGTGATAGTGGGGAATAAACCAATGACCTTCTGATCTCTAGCCCAGTACCCTAACCACTAAGCTGTCACTGAATCTCAGTCATGAATATATCTCTATATATTTCTCTCCATGTCTGGCTTCAGGTGTGTTCATGGACTGTGCGTACCTGAAGGCTCGTTGTACAGCTGTACATGTGCACAGGGTTACTCAGGTCAATACTGTGAAAAGCGAGAGGAGCCTTCAGCATGTAGGGGTCATCACTGTGTACATGGTGAATGCAGAGTGGATGAAAGTGGACGACCTGCATGCCACTGCCAGCCCGGATACAACGGTTATGCATGTGATGCAGGTAAATGAATTGGATCCACTATAGTCTAACAACAGTAATCATGTTATTCTTATATAGACCACCGAAGTTGTGTCATCATATTCTGTGTTCCGGATAGAATGTGATTTTACAAAAGGGGCAAATTATAGGTTTTTCAAAAGATTTGTAAAGTACATTTGTCTCGAACATATCTGTATCTGCTGAATTATGAGATTATCAGAAATTAATGCAAATATACTGCTTCTGAGCTACGCTAAGGAACACAAAATAACGATATGAATTTGGTGGTCTATAGTGCATTCAGTTCCGGTTAATCAGACGTGATCATTTTGGTCCTTATATCCGACTGGTCCGATAAAACGAATATGCCCTAAAATGGGACATGCTATAATTTATGTAATATATTAAGTGTTTATTAAACCTTTATTGTGCAATATACACGTATAGCTTTCGAAAAAAATCGAAATGATCTACAACACAATGTTTGAAATGGCACGCACACACATACCAGCAGATGGACACAAACAGACTAATTTAATTGGGCATTTTCAACGAGCAGCAAAGTAAGAATTTCATTGTACAAGAAACATTGCTTTCTTACTGTGAATATGACAATAACTTTTTGAATTGAATTAAATCTTAAACAAGATTTAATAACGATAATGGAACGAAACAGAAACCGGCGGTCACAGAAATGAAACAATTATCTGAGCCCAACATCCGGGGAACACCGGCATAAAGACAGCACAATTAAGCATAATCACCACAAAGAAAAATGCTCTCACACTCTTTGGTCTGATGAAACAGAATTTTGGTCAAAATAAGTGAATATTACATGTATATAATAGGATTTGTTTTGGTACTTTAGAATTTTTTCTGAATAAGTGGCTGGTCCCATTAACCAGATTCGACTGTACTTTCTTTGTAATAGTATTCTTCATAATAGTAATTTTTATACTGATAATAATATCAAGTTCTAATTAGTACAAATCATAAGAGGCAGCTTGTTGGTCAAGTGGGAAGCATTGTAGCATAACAGAAAGAAGATTCTGGATTTGAACCTCAAGTTTTTTCTGTATGGATTTTGTGTATTCTCCCTATTACTGTGTGGGCAAAATCATCCATAATGTTTTTTAGTATAATTTTATGAACGGATGAAATTTGTGTAATGAGTAACTTAAAATAGTTTCTCTCATGAATATAGCCAAAGTATACAACATGCTATTTAAAGTGCTAACAAACGAACCATACAACAGTAAAAATAAAAAAAACTACAACAAACAATAACAACAATGGCTAATGTACCTTTGATTTCCACGTATTGTGTAACAAACCAAACACCACTATAAATAGCATATATTTGAAGGCACTCAAGTCATACATACACATATACACACATTTGCCCTGACCTCAAAAGCCTTTAAGTTACAAACTGCTGACATTCTTTTGACCATATTGTGCAGTAATTCTTAAGCTATGGATTGGTCTGTAACTAGTTCTAATGCATCTTTTCTCTTTGCCTCAGAGCTTACATGTCAAGGTGAGTTGATTCGTGAACTTCTGAAGCGGTACATCGGAACAATTATATGTACATCCACCAGTAAGGTCCCCAGAGTGGAATGCTCACGAGTGTGTCAGTCGGGTCTGTGCTGTACCCCCGCAAAGGGCCGAAGAAGGAAGGTCAGCTTCAAATGTTCAGACGGCTCCAACTTTTTAGAAGAAATTGAAACAACCTTGGAATGTGGATGCTCAAAATGCCCTTCATAATGATCACTTTCCTGTTTATCAGGAATCAGAAGAGGAATGAAGATATATTGTAAAATAAAATGAAAAACAAATTGAACTTATTTTTATTAAGGGATTTTCGAGACTTTTATAATGATGCTTATATGAGATATATGAAAGGTTTTTGTATCAATAAATGCACCACAGATTAACATGACAATATATGAATGATATAAAAATATATAAGGGTGTGTGTGTGTGTGCGTGTGCGTGTGCGTGCGTGCGTGCGTGTGTGTGTGTGTGTGTAAATATATGGAAATGTACAACCTAAGGATTAATTTGATCTTTGCTCTGCATGACCGTGTGAGTGAGTGTACATGTTTTTGGACTGCATCATGTCTGTCAAAAGTACATGTGGCACCTGGAAACTCTCCCCCTGGTAAAAGAGAAACTGTTCTTTGTACCCAGCGTGTCTTGTTTTTGAGCTATAAAGGATTTTATTATGCAAATCCAGAGCTGAAGAATTGGAATAATTTATCTTTTGAGCACACACATTGTTGCTTTTTTTTAATGTTTTTTTTGTTGACATAGTCAGGCAGGATGGCTGTGAGTGTAATCCTCACATGGAGTTCAGTTCAACATTCTCCTGTATATCTCGTATGATGGCCTAGAAATATAAAGTACTAAATGTGAACTAAGTGCTAAGCTGTGGTTTACAGTGAAGCTGCAGATAACTTATGTTCTGCGCTGATTTCACACACATGTAAAGCTATCTATACTAATGCAGTATTTTGTCATAACAGTACTATTATATTAAACACAAGTATGTAACATTCATTGCTACTGTATATGGTGCAATATACCCATTGTTTTAAATTGGCTGACTTTACTTCACATAAAATTTCCCTGATGTAACATTTTATAATGCTAAAATGAATAATGTTGAGTGTATAAAGGTTTTTCTATTCACTTACTGTTAACATAAATCCGTAGAAAAGTATATCTACATTCCCAAGCGTACAACACAAACAAGCTGATATAAATGCATTACATTAACACCTGTAAAGATAAAAATGGTGTAACTAATAGAGCATTTATGATGAAATATGAACTAGAGACTGACAAATAACCTACTATGAATGTCAATTATTAAAAATAAATGAAACAGTATTTGAGTTGTTAGTTATTTTGATTACCGACCAGATGGACTCGCCATACATATACGAACTAATTTACCCAAAGATCGGTTTCAGTGTCTCCATCTATCACAATTAAAACAATTTTAGACTCTCTTAACCCCTCCCTAACTAAAAAAAACGAGCAAACCCACGCACAGAAAGGGCCCAAAACTGCTTATCTTTTCCTTTATATAGTGATAGTGGTTATTGTGGTAGGTCTATAAGCCAGGTTAATTGCAGGTTAACAAATAAAGACAATATAAGTTAACTGATAACTATTTGGATTTTTCTATACTCATCTGTCAGGCTGGTCTGCTGTCAGTTATACGGTGTAAACTTTGAAATAGCTGGCAGCAGGTTTTGTTCATTGATGTACTGTATTGGCTGTATGTACTTTATCTAGTACCTATTCTCTTTGGGCTGGTGTGGTGTATACTGGGCTCAAAGCTCACGGCAATTGTCGCTAGATGGTGCAAGGCGTTGCTTCCAGAACTTTGATATGAGGCGGGCGGTGCCGGGGGCGCCTTCGACTTCTAAAATGTAAAATTCCAGTGCGTTAAATTTGATGTGTCAAATACAGTGCAAAACATACGTACAAGTTTGTATCAGAACTTCTATACCCCATCATTTCTTTCTTTTCAAGTTTGTTACAAGTTACATATTATATGAAATTATACAATATATAATACACAGTTGCTTGTGTCCAAAAATAGAACATTTTACACCAATTATACTAAGTATTATTATAATTATTATTTGTTAACAATTGGCTCATTTCAGGCATTTCAGAAGGGGTTCAGGGTCTCAATTTGACGCAGAAGTATAAAAATTTGTGTTAAAGCCAGTTACAGCCTAAAGTGGTACATTCTGTTATGCTTGATGCAGACAGAGAGAAAATAATATATGCTACACAATTATTGAGAAAGAGCAACACTGTTCTTGACTGTTGTAGCTTTCTGTCCCATTTAATCAGCCATTCTTTAAAAATTTCCCTTAAAGCAGCGAGGATTGGTGCTTTTTCCTATAACCAACAGCTTACTTTTATCCATTCCTGACATGTTTGCGCAGCACAAAACATCGCGATCCATTGCTTATTTGGTGCCAGAGAGTGTAAAATGTTTATGCAAAACTTAACCTCCTGAGACCCAGACTTTTCCCTGATGTGCGTTTTTTTATTTCGTCTAGCTATTTGGAATTAGTAGGACTTAACAAGCATAAAAATACAATTTTGTCTTTGTACATGAAGCCGTTTTTGGAAAAAACAATGTCCTTGTATGGAGACAATAGGTCTAAAAAAGAAACATTTGGTTAACAAAGAACATAACTGATTAAAACTGTAAACATTAGAATACATAAACAAAAGTGCTAATGTTATTGGCACTATCAGCACTTTCTTGCTCACCATGTGCTTTCTTGAATTTTATGTCTAAAAGAGTATTACGTATTTGCACATCAGAAGAAGATAGCGTAGTTTCTCCATGGAGGTAAATCAATAGATTTAAGACAATAGATTACAAAACTCCTAACCAAATTATTTTTAGCACGTTATATGAACCGTAACAATGTCATGCCTGGTTTTTCATCGAGACAGCCAACTGTCTGTAGCTTTAAAATCATCGTGGCCAAGCTTTTTGCAAGCTTTTTTGCTTTGCACTTGCCACTTACTCGCACACCTCGTACAATAACAATAGCAAACCTAGCAAGCCATTCATTAATGGGCTCATAGACATCTAGATCCTTGCCTTCACGTCAGAGGGATTTTAAGCCATTCTTCTTGCAAGATAGTGGCCAAGTCACTACGTGATGTTGGTGAAGGAAAACGTGCTCCTCCATAACACCCCCAAAGTGGCTGAATATTATTTAGAGCTGGAGACTGTGTAGGCTATGGGAGATGTTCAATTTCACATTCATCAAACCAATCTTTCACCAGTTACGGCAACTCCTTTAGGAAACGTTTGAGCTATCAGATGCACATGGTCCTCCAGAATGGTTCTAGCACAAGTATTGGGCCAAGGGATCCACTCCCATGCTTAACTCTGGGCATGCAACAGTCTGGGTGGTATGATTCTTTAGCGCCTCTCCACTTCATAACTCTCCCGAATGTGGAGAAAACAATAAAAGTGGACAATACATGTGGACATAACATGTTTCACATTGTCCACAGCCTGAGATTTGCGCTTCTTGCACCATTGAAACTGACGTTTGGCATTGGCACAAGTAACTAAAAAGTTTGCTTATACCTGGCCATTTACATTGACCCCGTTAAGCTACCAACAGACAGTTCTGGTGGAAACAGGAGTGTAGAGATGCACATTTAATTCTGCCATGATTTGGGCAGCTTTGGTTTTCTGTTTTTTGAATACAATCAGCGTTAGCACCCAAAAGACCCTTTTAGACAGCTTCCTCTTGCAATCAACAGGATTGGTACATCCTTCTTAGTAGTATGCTGATATTACCCTGGATACCATGGTTCTTGATACATCACAAAGACTTGCTGGCTTGGTCACAGATGCGCACAAACAATTTGTCCTCTTTTGAACTCTGTTACTTCACCCATAATGTTAATTGCATTGCAATTCTTTGAGCAAAACTGGGCTCTTACCCTGCTAATTGAATGGTCACACATTGCTCTAACTAACCACCAGGTTGCTTCAATTTAGCCGTGAAACCTCCCACACAAAAATGACTGGTGTTTCAGTGTCATTGTTCAACCCCTGTATATAATGTGAATTATCAACAGGAATGGATGGATGATTTACTATTTATTCATTCTGTTAGTTTTGGAGGAAATTAAAGCCTCACTAGCATGTTACAGCAATGATAACTAAACACAGTAGGAAAATTGCACCACAAAACTGTATATGAACAAAAGTCCAGGTTTCTGCTCAATTTGTATCTAACTGAATGAATGTGTTTTAGATATATGTAAGTAATTCAATATTCAAAACTTTATCTTTATTAATGTGAGCAATTGCTTCAGTTCATTCTGTGCAATCAGGTTTCCACCCACAGTCTAATAACATACTTGTCCATGTCTACGTCTACTAAGTCGTTAATTACACGAAGTGCGTAAAACATGTTCAGACTTTATGTGATTATGTGGGACTGGACGCCTTGCTATTTTGTCACTTCCCGTGTTTTGTTTCTTTAGTTCCAGCCGTGTCAATAAAGACCCTTTTGTTTAAACCCACCTGCCCTGGTGTGTCTCTGTGGTGTGTCCTGGCATTGTAAGCGTTCCTGAAAAACCCTTTCCCTAACAGAAGAATCCAGCCCCGAATGGAACCACCAGGCACACCATGTGGGGGCGCAGTTTAGCGACTGCTCTCTCGAGGACGCTGCCATCAGTTCCTCCGCACCTCGGACGCCGAATCCACACGCCTTGACGCCTGTTCCTCTAAACCTCGACGTCCGCTGCCCTGACGACGTCCGCCCGCCTGATTGTGCCCGCACTCCGAGAGACGAGCGAGGAAAGCTGGTTCGGAGTCCTTCTTGCCGCGCTGATGACGTAAGGGCCAGCGCCCCAGTTCCAGGCCCGTTCCGTTTTCCGATGACGTCCGCTGTCCTGATGTCCGCCCGCCTGTTTGCGGCCGCTTCCTGTAAGACGGGCGCGTTGAGCTGCTTTGGATCACCTGCCTGTCATGCCGTTGACGAAAGGGCCGACACCTCAGTTCCAGGCCCGTTCCGCTCTCCAGAGGTTGCCCTCATCCCCACGTCGGTCTGTCTGTATCCTGTCGACGACGTCGTTCTGTCTGTATCCTGTCGACGACGTCTGTCTTCCGTATCCTGTCAATGACGTCCGCTGTCCTGACGATGTCTGTGTCAAGTCGTGTCAAGTCGTACCCGGTCCCAGTCCTGTCCTTGTCATGTCCAGCCCTGTCCTTGTCATGTCCAGTCCTGTTCCAGTCATGCCCTGTCTCAGTCATGTCCAAGTCGTGTCCGGTCCCAGTTCCGTCCATGTCATGTCCTGTCCTAGTCGTACCTGTCCTGTCCTTGTCATGTCTTGGTCCGGTCCATATCGTGTCACGTCCTGTTCCTGTCGTGGCAAGTCCTGTCTGTCGTATCCTATCGTGTCCCTTCCTGTTCATGTCATATCCAGCCCCAGTCCTGTCCAAGTCACGTCCTGTCCAGTCATGTCCATGTCGAACCCCATCATGCCCGGTCCTTGTCATGTCCAGTCCAGTTCTGGCCCCTTCATGTTCCTTTGGTGGAGGGGGAGAGATTTTAGGGGCAGGAAACTGTGAGGAACTGGGTTTTCCTCACACCAGAACGGTCGCGCCTCCTAGCCACGCCCCCCTGTCTAAGGACCTGGAGCCTTAATCGTACACACCTGATCCTGGTCTGCAATCAACCACCCTATATTACAGTGACTCTCCTCTCGTTCGGGGCTGGATTCTTGTGTGTGGTTGTGTTTAGTGGTTGCCGTTGTTGGTTTTTTTCATACCGTTGTCATTCGAGTTCGGACTGGACGCCTTGCTATTTTGTCACTTCTCGTGTTTTGTTTCTTTAGTTCCAGCCGTGTCAATAAAGACCCTTTTGTTTAAACCTACCTGCCCCGGTGTGTCTCCGTGGTGTGTTCTGGCATTGTAAGCGTTCCTAAAAAACCTACATCAATCCCTAACAGTTATCTGAATAATTTGCTATCGGAGACGTTCGGTAACCGAGGTTCCACTGTTCAGGTTAAAATATACCCAGTGTTAGTGATTGTGTTATTAAATTTAACATTAGTGTTCTAGGGTTAAAGGAGAAGCACAAACTAAATGTTTCTTCATAAATTAACAACTGATGAGAGGAGTTGAGAAATAGAGGCACATATAAAAAGTAGCTTCACGAGTTGAAAGCAAATCTGAAGAGATATTGACCCAAAATATTCGTTCAGAGTGAGACAGACGTGCGATTTGATCCGATACTGTTGCGTAATTCTGAGATTCGAAGAAAAATCTTCAAATCTCTTTGAATCTTTTAGAATTTTTGATCTTCATTTCTTTTTCCACTCCACATTTACTACAAACTATAGACAAGCAAAAAAATCACAGCTATAGAGATTCTGTAAAAAAAATAGCTCCTATAATATACGTCTACTCACTTATGTGTACAATATCCTAATATATAAACACAGATTTTCATTTATCTGTTCAGCAAAGCATCAGCACACTCATTAGAACCTTTCCCGGCTTTTTGCTATTTTTATTACTCTTATTACTTGTATTCTTTATTCTATTTAGTGTATCTTCTTGTACCTTTCTCTTAGTGTAATATTGTTCGTGTTACGCCTCACCAAGACTAATTCCTTGTATGTGTGACACAAACGATTCTGGTTCTGAAGCACATAAACACATTTATTTAGAATCAACTTCATTCTTTACACAATCTGTAAACTATAATATTCAAATCTGAACATATTAAACTCATCCATCATGTAGTTTTACCACCATTTAATCAAATTTAAATTCACTTTTATCTGTCATTACACATATACAGATGTACAGTACAATGAAATGTTTCTCTTCGTATATCCCAACTTGGAAGTTGGGGAAGTTGGGGTCAGAGTGCTATAACAGGGTCAGCCGCAGTACGACGCCCCTGGAGCAGACAGGGTTAAGGGTCTTGCTCAAGGACCCAACAGTGTAGCGGAGTGTAGCAGATTTGAACCCCCAACCTTTGGGTTCCCCGCCCATCGCTCTACCCACTAGGCTACACTGTCTAATCTTATTCAGGGTCACAGTGCGGCACACACTTTTGGACCTTGGGAGGAGACCAGAGTACAAACACAACAGGTTGTCTGTTGCAGGATACTGAGACAAACGCACATCACACAGTTTTACACAATTTCAGTTTCCTAAATTAACCTGACTGTATATTTTTGGACCTTGGGAGGAGACCAGAGTACCTGGATTACACAGGGAGAGCATGCAAACTGTAGACAGAATGCTCAATATCACCTTACCAGGGAATCAAACCCAAGACTTCTTAAGCCTCCGTTCCTTCCACATATTGTACCAACAGCCAAAAATCTAAATTATTATCATAAATCAACCAAATGAATAGAAATTTGAGTTTTTTATTTAGATTTAAAGTTCTGCTTAGGAAAAACGACCAATCGGATTGGTCTTAGTATCGGCATTTGCAGTACTTACTATTTATTTATTTATTACATACTAAAGTGGTGTTGAGTCTGCCCTAGTGTAGATATAATGAACTGCATATTTTAGATATAATTGCTGCATCTAATCTTTTCAAAAGTTATCCAAAAATAAAAAAATAGAGCAGACCAGTTACTTCAGGACTTAGCAATGCAGAATATCCATCACAAAGTCCAGTCATGTACCATTGCCCCTCCCCGCTAGTATATTCCCCCCATTAAACACTAATATATACAGTATGCATACACAAACGATGAAATATTAATTATACCACAAGCTCCACTCGAAATGCGACCTTTCAGATGATTTATTTCACCCGAGATTAAGATCGTTGATCTTATTAACTCTATTATCAGTGTATCAATGAATACAGAGTGTGTGTGTCAAATCTGAAACGGAAAACAGATTCATCTATTTTATTTATTTTTTTATGCATTTTAATGTCATGTTTTAAACCCTAGGTCATATCCATGACAAGAAATGTTCATTCATCATCACACAAGTTTTAAACGATACACACGTCACATCAAACACGCTCATGGATAATTTGGTCTCTTCAATTTGCCTTACTTATATCACTATTATTTTTTCTACGAACTGTTGCAGTATAGCTAAAGTAGCTACACTACTGCACAATGTGCTTACTATATTTTATTTTATTTCTTATTTCATGTATTAAATAGGATTTGACTTTTAATATTATCTAGTTTAACTTTAACATCCAGTGTGACCAGCAAAGTAGTTTTCTTAACAAGTTTCCTTACTGTGCACATGATAATAAAGCTTCGAATCCTTGAATCTTGCAAGTATTTGGACTGTGGGAGGAAACCGGAGTACACAGAGTAAATCTATGTGGACACATGGAGAACTCATAAAGCCCCCTGTCTGACCCAGGTATCGAACCCGGGACTTCTCACCCAAAAACAGATCTAAGATGATTCGAAAGTGCCAGACGGTGTAAATAACTGACAGACGATAAACGCCTCATCGAAATCCTTAATGGTTTTTTTTTGGTCTGGGTTGAGATGGAAAGTCAGCGTGACTGTAATCGAGTGTACACATTTCTGTGTGGCGTCCTCATGGCTGATTGTTTATCGTTCCCCCGCAGCATCAGATTCCGCTGAACCGCTGATTAGGATCTCCTACCATGTTTAATCACATCCATTTGTGATGAGTTCCCTTTTAATCTGACTTAACGGCATGTGCGAATGAATCTTCTGCTTTTCCCGACGTTAATGAGAGCAGCGCTTATAAGGATTAATAGAGTTCATCTGAAGGATGCTGGTTAAAACGGTCGTCTCCGTGACTCCTCCGTCGACGTAACACATGAAACCGGAAGAGACTGGGAAAGTTATTTAGCTACACTGTGTAGTAGGGATGTAACGTTTTACACTAGTCATCTAGATAAAGAATATCTAGATACTCATATAAAGATCATGATGAGCTGTATTGTTGCTATCTGATCTCTAGTCCACTACTTTAACCATTAAGCCATCACTGTCCTTATGATCCTATTACGATCCTTTTCCTTTAAAAAGACATCGCAAATGAATCAATATTAAATTACATTACAGTTACATTTAGTAGGGGCCTTGCTCAGGGAACCAACAGTGGCAATTTATAATGGTAGTGAGGCTTAAACTTGTGACCTAATCAAGTATTTTAACCATCAAGACCATGCTTTTTAACCATTTAACCATTTTAAATGTCTTGACTTCTTCTTAATAGTATAGTAATAAACGCTTTAGTGATAATCTAGCTCGAACAGCGAAATGCATTAACTTATTTATTTATTTGAACTTTTACGCTATGTTTAATGTCATTGCAGTAATTTACTACTTCCCCATGACTAGGCAGGTAAGGCCAACTTCATCGCCCGTTGCTTTAGTTTGTTATGTCCGGACTGTTCCGCGTAAATGACTTGCTTCTGCGCTCGTTTGTATTTAGAATACTTTTCAGGAATGCATGTTTATAAATGGAACGTTTGGATGTGGTGACGTGGCTGGAATTGAGCGAGCGAAGCAACGGGAGATGATTTCTCTTCTTCCTTCTCGCTGCCGTTCATGCCGTGCTGCTGGAGGATGAGATGCACAGATACAGTCATTAATCATGGCCTTCATTAAACCTGCACTGTGGTATAGCTACTCCGGGGGACGAAAACACACACACACACATACACACGCGCACACACACACACACACACACACACACACACACACGGGCGCCAAGGCTTTTTCTCCAAATACTGACAATTACTGCCCTACTGTCCTTTTCACTACAATTACTTCTGACTTTCCTGCAGTATCTCACTGTCCCACTCACACAGACCGAGTCCTGCATTATTGCTCACCATAGTCGTCCCTTTAAATGCTGTTGTTTTGCTTTGTCTCATTTCCTGCAAAGTCACGTCAGTCGTCCGTGTTTGATGCTTTGTAAATAGTGCCTGTAACAGACAGATTCTTCTTATATTGCTTCACCTGACACGTGTCCTATCTGAAAGCACTTGATTGGTTATGCATCATGGTAAACAGGTACAGACAATTCGATGGGCTCTTGGGTGACAAAGCGGTCTGTCGTGCTAGATTTTTTTCCTTCCACATTAGGATTCGGATTGCAGCCCAGTTTCAGTGTCGTTTAAAGGATGAGGATATGATCGAGGATCTGGGTACGATGAAAGAACTAGACCTCGGAGTCAAACCCATCCTCAAAGGGTCGGGGTAGCTGCTGGGTTTTATTTCAATTGAACTGAAGACAACTGAATTGTTTCATTTTAATATATATATATATATTGTGTCATGTGGCCTCCTGGGTTGATTAGAACAAAGACCAGCAGCCACAACCGGCCCTTTACGGATCCGTATGATCATCGGAATGATTAATCTGTTACTATAGATGTCTCTGTGGTCGGCACGGTTACTAAGTGGGTACCACTGTTATCTCACAGCAAAAAGATTCTGGGTCCGATCTTTAGTTAGGATGGTCTGGGTTGTTCATGTGTGGAGTTTTGCACGGTCTCCTACTCACAATACCAGGACTTGGACTTTAATGTCAATACCTATAAGCGCCAAAAAGAAATGATTCTTACTCACTTCTTATGAGTGTTCTGTTACCCGAACATGATGAGTGAACGTATTTCACATTGAGAATCTCCGTCTGTAATTGTGTGAGAAGGAAGACATGCACGCGTGATTCTCCGACAGCATCATTTTAAACGTGATTCGCTCGAATGCTGAAAGCGTTTTTATGTATCCTCAATTACCAGCATTCTAAATGATGTATTTCGCAACTCATTTCATTATGCAAAGTCATAAACACTTTTGTCCATTTTGAACACAGTTAATTTCACCGTTTAAAATGAGACCACATTAAACGTTGCGATAAAAAGGCTACGTGTTTAAAACATGAGTGATCAGCTCATCTGTGCTGCCAAAAACGGAGAAACTTCCATCCGAGACCTTCATTACTAGTTCAAAAACACTTCCAAAATAGCTTTGACTTTGCTAACTTGCCCAGTCATGGGAAAACACTCGCAATAAACGTGGCGTTAAAACCCAAATAAATAAATACATGAATGCACTCGAGTCAGACACGTATGTGTGGATTCATCTATTCATCCAGAATAAGTAAACAGGATCGAACATCGAATCGTTTGCAACATCATGTTATTAAAAAAGCATCGTAATGACGATCCCTTGTGCAACTTTACTCCCAGGGTCTAAGTGGGTTGCCTTTAGGAGCTCTGGTTTCCTCCCATAGTCCAAAAACATGCAACCAAAAAAAGCATAGGTAAGTTGAAGTATACAGTAGGTATAGGATCTTGTGTCCCTCTGTGGACCGCTACCAGTCCCCAGAGTTTCTCAGCAAATGTTTTTTTTACGGAGTAGGTTGCCAGGTCTTTCTCCAACCCGTAACGTAACAAGCATCTTGTGAATCTATAGGACAATTTTCACAACCTAGTGCATGTTTTTGGACTGTAGGAGGAAACCGTTTACCCGGAGGAAACCTACGCTGACACTGGGAGAACGTGCAAACTCCGTACAGAAAGCCCCCGCCCCCAACCCGGGAATCGAACCCGGGACTTCTTGCTGTGGGGCGACAGCGCTAACCACTCAGCCACCATGCCGTCCAAAAGTAGCTACTAGGATACATTATCTAGTGCAGTGTAGTGTCAATCCTAAGCCCGGATAAATAAGGATGTGAGGAGGGGCAACCAGTATAATTACACCTGTTTAGACAGTCAATAGGAGGATGGAGACGCTTTAGACATTTTGTGAATAGAATACACTGGTTTGGAAATAAGTCGTGTGTGCAGTGATGGCTTAGTGATACTGGGATATTAATCAAAAGGTCGCCAGTTCAAGCCCCGCTACCACTAAGGTGCCATTGTTGGGTCCCTGAGGTCCCTTAAGGTTCTTAGCCCTCAATCTTTCAAAAATGCTGTTCTATTGTCATCGTGAATCGCTTTGGATGAAGGTCTCTGCACAATGCTGTAAATTTAATATAAATGATGGAGAGATCAAATGGGAACCTCGACATCCCATCTAATATAAACACTAGAAGTGTGTGTAGTAGAAAGGAACGGCTTTTTTATTTTAGATTTCACTAACAAGCAACAATTTTGGAGTAAAATTTAACACAGTCAACCATGAACTACTGGGTAATAACCATCATAACTCCTCAACATGAATATGATTAAAAATGCTAACACGACAGCTTGGAAAAATCTTAAAACCAAGAAGCGTTCTGCATGGAAAAGATTTTCTAAATTAAACTTCTAGATGAATCCGAAGAGTTTTTCTAAGATGTACACTATTCTAAAACAAATACTTTTAAAAGTGTATGTTTCCTTGAATATAAGTATATAACCTGTCCTTTCTGTGAATCGATACTTCAGCATGTGCATGTTCTCTCCCTGTCTACATGGGTTTACTCCGGGTGATCCGGTTTCTTCGAACAGTCTAAAAACATGCAGGTAAGGCAAATTTAGGATACAAAATTATCCTGTGGAACTGTGTGTAATGAATGACATGACATTAACATGATATTAACATGACATTAAACACTATATAGGGGCAGCGTAGTGGTTTGGTGGTCAGCACTGTCACCTCACAGAAAGAGGTTCGATTCCTGGGTAGTTTCTGTGTGGAGTTTGCATGTTCTTTATATGTCAGTGTGGGTTTACTGTGGATGTGTCTGTTTCCTTCCACAGTCCATAAACATGCAAGTAAAGCTAATTGAAAATGGTGGTTTGGTGTGTCACCTGGATGGTCGGTCTTTTGCAGGTCAGCAGGTGTTGGGGTTGGTGGAGAATCAGAGTGACTGGTATTTAGGGAATCTCTGGAAGAACCATCGACCGTGGCCCGCTCTCGGCAGAGGCTTCAATACTGGTAACCAGAAAATATTTTCTTTTTCATTTACATGTACAGTATTTTGTAGACACGTTTACACTGGTACATCATTTGCTGAGCAATTAAGGGTAAAGCGCTTTGCTCAGGGGCCCAACAGTGACAATTTAGTGGTAATAGGGCTTTAGTGGTCTTGGGTTCTTATCAAATACTTAAACCACTAAGCCACCAGTGCCTTATTTAAAGTGTTTCTAGTAGAAATTATACAGTATGTGAACATCTGTCATGTCATAAGTCATAAGTATTAAGTTTAGCGGTTTCACACCGGGTGCTATAAAACTCATATAAATTAAAAGGAATCGGTCTTACTCATGTTATATTTTGGTTGGAATTGGTCAGGATGGAAGTAATCGTAGTTCAGTGTGTCGAAAAGAGATATCATTGCGTTTTAATTCTTAATAAACAGTTTAAGAAAAAGATTTGAAACGTTTAGAAGAACCATCAAATATGCTGTATCTAGTATCAAGTATCTAAACTGTTAACATATAAACATTTCCATCAACTATTAGATACTGACGAGGGTAAAAGAAGGTCCAGGTCCACCAGAAAACACCAGACAAAAGACAGGAACGTCCTGTACAAGGATGTACATCCGTTCCACACGTTATCTGATATTTCTCTCAACACCGAGAGCTCCAGGTTTATCAAATAGACTTTTTTTTTCTTTTCGCTCGGCACTTGTTGACAAATCAATTTCACACCATTGTGCTTTGCACTCCGTGTCTCCTAATGCACTCGAGGTAAAGACGTGGAAATATTCTCCGTGTGAACCATGTAGAAGAAATTCCCTCTACACTTTGCTGACGGAGCATGATAAAAAGCCTGGTTGATCGAGTAGCTCGAGAATTAGATTACATTCATTCTCCTGAAACCGTTTTTGTTTTTACTTTTTTTTTTTTACCCTCAATGTCTTTTCCATTCTGAGACCAAAGCGGCGCTGTAAGGCAATAATTTTATTTCTTATTGACTGCAGTTTTGGAGTCAGGTGAACATGTGGCTTTATTGGTTTATGGATGTAAACATCACATTCATCATGAAATCCAGCGGTGGGACTCGGAAAGCGACGGTAACTCGGGGTGTAATGATACACTCCACTCACGGTTCAATTCCGTTCACAGTACCGTGTTCACGCTTTGATTTTCTCACAAATTGATTCAATTTTACGCTAGCTCACCGGCGCTTAGATCCGGGTTTGAGTACTCAAAGGAGCTATCGGCCGGCGGGGCATCTACCTAGACGTGGCTGGCTGGGTTTGGGTTGGTTATCGAAATCCTGCGATAGATTGGTGCGCTACCCAGCCTGCCCAGGGCTCAATGAGGTCCTGATAGGTTGTCACGGGGATCTGGAGCCATGCTGATGTAGTGAATCTTAAAAATTCTTCAGAGGGTTGGCGGACAGGGTCCAACAGACGATCAATCGGGTTCAGAGCTAAGGAATTACCACACCAGGGTAGTAGTTGATGGTCTTCCAACCAGTGTGGGACAATTCCAGCTGTGTAATATGATGCATTACTTTGCTGGAAGATGAGGTGATGTTAAGGCCTCATTATCAAGATTCATAAACCAAGTATCTAAGGCAGGAACACGTTTATTTGTATAGCATCTTTCATACACAGTGGTCATTCAAAGTGCTTCAATAAAAAAAAAAACATTACATTATTAAAACAAGCAGAAAAACTATTAAAATAATAACAAATGATAATAAATAAAATCATTTAGGCATTCCTGATAGGTAGAACCTCAATCTTAAAGGCCTCATTTTAGAGTTCTGCAATATTGTGCTTAAGTAAAATAATTATTATTTAGAGTTTTACTCACCAGTCATTTCAGATGTATTAGAGTAAAAGTTACTTAGTTACTTGTTAACATAAGTGTCTCAGTTTTTTGTGTAATACACAAATCTCACAATAGATGTTTTCAATTCAAATTAAAAAGAAGAACATGTTGATTGAACGTGTAAACATTTAAGGATGTGTAATGTGTCGTCATGTGGCACGGTGGCTTAGTGGTTAGCACTGTCTGGAGTTAGCATGTTCTCTCTGTGGGTTTCCTCCCACAGTCACATAAATACACAGTTTGCCACAGCGCTATGGGCGGCACGGTGGCTGAGTGGTTAGCACTGTCGTCCTCCCAATTTTCTCCCACAGTCCAAAAACATGCACTAGGTTGATCGGAAATGTGAAATTGTCCAGTTGTCTCACAAGATCCCACCACTTACTGGTGGTTGTCGTCAGGAAGGGCATCCGGACGAAAAAACTCTGCTCCAAACAT
>JAOUQU010024210.1:0-29240 GCA_028566735.1 Ammoglanis amapaensis | reverse complement strand
CCCAAAACAAGCCAGCATATCTCCTTCCTGCCTGATTTGCACCTTGTCCTGCCATATGGCAGTGATCCCTTGCCCTCGATTCCCCACGTCACCATGCATTAGCTGTAATTGGCCTGACGTGTTCGTTCTGCTTCCTAAAGGATTTGGATGTGCACGCAGCCACTCAGTTTCAGACACGTTTCTTCATCTCTTGGTCTTGTTTAATCTATAAAAAAGTGCAGATGTTTCCACCCCTGAAAAAGTATGACAAGAAACAAGCGAGATGGAGGGGGGGGTTTGAAAAAGAGCTTGTGATATTGAGTTACAGGAATCGAACGCTGAAAAGATGATGGCTGTTTCTTAAGCACAATAATGAGGAATAAAGACGATCTATTATACCTGCCAGGATTTCTAAATAGGACATAATCGGTCCCGCACTTTCCCTTTCTCAGTCATGAACTCTAGCAAAAGGAACAGCTGTCTCTGAGCTGTCTTTAAGCTTCATGTTTTTCTTTTTAAAGAATGATCGACAATTTTAATATTTCATTCTCTGACTGGTAGATACGATGACTCACATTGAGCTAAAAGTCAAACTCTGAGCAGAACACATAGTGCCAGTCAAAAGTTTGTACACACCTTCTCTTAAAGGGTATAAATCTCTCAGTGTCTAATTCACACTGTCTGATTCGATTAAAAATTGATTATTTCAGCAACATTTTTTATATTCAGATTTAAGGTCTATAAATGTTGTTTAAATAACGTGACTGCCAAAATAAAATGATGAAAAGACAATGCAGACAAACATAACATTCATTAAAAACAATAATTCTAGGTTCCCTTTTGAATCAAAATGTTTTGCATAATGTTATATTTATACCAAAAATAAGATTGTGCATACAATTTTCACTAAACATAAATACTTTTGTATTATTAGGAAAAAAGAGAGAATAAACATGTGTTTATCACTTTTATGGCAGATCTAATTTATATTGCTGAACAGTAATAAAACCAAAACCTATTGGTGCATTTCATGTTGATATGAAGTATCCATCAGATCAACACTGTTAACATAGGCATCTTTTTGATTTGGAAGTGAAGCCTTAGGATTTATTTAAACATTAAACTGATGTGTTTTTTGTGTGTGTGTGTGTGTGTGTGTCACTGCTTTTAAACGTGTGCATCATTTTCGTTCAAACAGAGTATAAACCACAGGTGTCAAACCGAATCCATAAAGGGTCGGCATGGCTGCTGGTCTTTGTTCCAACCAACCCAGAAGGCCACATGATCAGCTGTCTAACTGAGACCAGCTAAATAAACTAATGAAATCAGATGTGTTGATCTGGTTGGAATAAATTCCCTCAGCCTTTTAAAAATGGTCAAACATGAAAGATTAGGGACAGTGTAGCCTAGGTGGGTCGAGCGTTGGGCTGGGAACCCAAAGGTTGGGGGTTCAAATCCAGGCTCTGCTACACTCCGCTACACTGCTGGGTCCTTGAGCAAGACCCTTAACCCTGTCTGCTCCAGGGGCGCTGTACATTGTACTTCCAGAAAAGTTGGGATATGTGAAGAGAAACATTTCATTGTACTGTACATCTGTATATGTGTAATGACAAATAAAACTGAATTTGAGATTTAATTACATCATACATTTACATGACATTACCAGGAGAATAATACTAAATGCTACTATCATTTATTAATCACAAGGTTAAACATATTTTATGAGTGTTGGATATGCTTAGACCAAGTCGTCAACCATTTCGCTTCCAACATCAGTCTTAATAACTTGTTCACTCTCTGCCAAATATATTCCACCCACTAACAGGTGAGTTGATGAGATAATCAGTGTTATTTATTTCACCTGTCAGTGATCAGAATGATACGCTAGGCCACACAGCACATCATTACAAGCAGTCTGATAGATGTAGAGGTCGAGTATTTAGCTGCTCAGTGAAAACACTGGGAATCTTTTACTTGGATAATCAAGGACACTTGCCATTCCCTAGATGGATTGTTTTCTCTGTTGCCATCTGGTAAATGTCAAAATGTAGAGAATTAGGAGCTTTATTCCACAAGCTATTCAAACTCCAAATGTATGTATGTATAATGTGTGTATATTTTTATATGCGTGTGTAGTATATGTGCATATTAACATAACTTGGTATGCAATATTTATTTTGCATATTTTGTACGAACCATAATCAATTCTTTGCACAACTTTGACTACTTGGACACTTTATATTGTTTATAATGTATATATTGTTTTTTGTCAATACTGTAATTTTATTTAAATTTTATTTGACATTTGTGTAACTGACATTTTGATAATAAATTTATATTTTAATGTATATTTTGTAATCCTTTTATTATATTGTGGCTGAGCAGTCATAGAAGCATTTCACAGCCTGTATGGCTCTGTATGTGATCGTCTTTTCTTTCGTCATTAAAAGCAAGTCAATATTTTAGTTTTTGTCATGTCTTATGTCCAAACATTTTACATGCATAGAATTAGTGCAAAAAGAACATTACTATTAGTTTGTGTAATCAAAGAAAAGACTGATCCAGCCACTGATTGAAAGGGTAAGATCACACACCTGAACATTTCATGTAAACTGAGAAACAAACATTCCTGTCTGGCCAATGAAACCGGTCTAGTGGATTCACCCCTGTAACCCAATTCATTGTCTTTAAGAATTAGGATCGGCTGGATTTGGCTCCACTGAACTGGAATTGGATTCCTATATTTTTCTCCAGAGAAGTAAGTGACCTAAGTATCAAATACAGGACAGAATTAATTTTAAGCAAATTAATAATTAAATAGAGAAAATGAATTAGCAGAAAACATTTGGTTTCTCATAATTTATGGTAAAGTACAGATCAAATATATGTTAACTCCTGCTAAAAATCACATTTAACTAATAAACCCCTTTCTAAACACCTATTACCTGAAGACTATTTAGACAGAGAGCAATGGTAATGAACCAGATAAAAGGGAGTAGAAAAGTAGAAATGTGGGGGAGTAAAAGTGAGAGAACAAAATAAATGTCATCCGTTGAACAACAGTGGGCTATTTATTTACTAGAATAAAAGAAAGAGCTCAAACGTGAAAAGGAAACAGCAGGCGTCTGCTATAATTTCATCTCGCATCACATCAAACATCTATAGTCCAGAGAAGTGAAACGGTCTGGAATGAGATTTGCTGAGTCAGAGTATGCCAGCACGCCCGATGGCACAGGTTTTATATATAGTGGCTGGTTACTCCTCATTTGCACAAGTCCTGCCAAGACAATTATGGGTAGAACAATGAGCTTTATGAAACCGGCTCATTAACGCTACAAGGCAACAAATCCATGCAATTATCTCAAAGGCTGTGACTGTACGTACTGTATATGCAGAGTTAAGAACAAGTACACCCTATTCTGAATCCGGGGTGAGAACATCGTCTTCCGGTGCTGTACACAAAAGGCTGGCGACGCACCAGATTTACAAAAGTGCACATGTTTAAAAAGAACCACACATTCCCATTTACATAATGTTGTAGTTATATTTTCAATTGTAATAGCTTATCTGTTGTTTCAAACTACATGGTAATGTTTAGTTTTATTTTATGGGTCAGAAGGATTTAACAATATATTCTGCCCTGTATTAGATCCCATCAGAATAACAATTGTTTTAACCAAATGAAATAGAAAACAAGTGTGTCCCTTTACATTTTCTCTGAAAAGAAAGATTAAAATAGAACACATAGAAAGATTTCTCTGTGTGTGTTTGCCTGTAAAACCTGAACGAAGTTTACACACATTCTCATTCAATGGCTTTTTTAGAGTTCCTGTTTTTTCTACATTATAGATTTATACAGAATATATAAAAACTATGAAGATACACCCCTGGAATTTCTTCTTTTAATCCAAGCATTTCTGTGTAAACACAAGAGGACTGGAAAAAGAGAAGTATTCCGATTTATAGCTCTGTAACTAGCCAATGGTGATGCGGAGACTATGTATCTCTATATTAGTAATTTTAATATCTGGTTTCATCCACAGATAGACCTGAAAAGGTTCTCAAACAGTCCTAAAGAAGTTTCCAAAGGTGCAGTGCACTTGTTGACTGCTTAGCCTGCACACTGTGTTCATTCATTGTGAAGTATCTCAATTGGGTTTAGGTCAGGTTATGTGACCCAGCACTTTATCAATGTTTTACGATCATGTCTGGTGCGAACAATGTGGAAAATAAAAGATCAAAGCAGAAAATATGTGCAAACTTTTGACTGGGACTTTATGTGTGAATTATATATGCACCATGAGAACCACAAAGTAGAAGTACCAGAAGTCCCAGGGCACTTTTTGGAATGCTCACACACATACACACACATACACATACACACACACACACACACACACACACACACACACACACACACACACACATACACACATACACACATGCACACACAAACGCACACACAAACGCACACACGCACGCACGCACACACACACACGGGTCATGGCTGACTGAGAAGGATCTATTCAACCCCCCACAAAAGGTGACAGAATAAAGGCAGAAGATAAGAAAGCATGCATAAATATTTCAAAGCTGCTTCACACTGTCAAAGCTCAGCCACCGCCTTGGGTTAGACAGCTCAGTGAAGGCGAGTTTAAAACAAATAAATAAATAAAACACCCACACACAAACAGAATAAGCCACGACTCCCACATCGTAAATTCGATTTTACACACAAAACAAGCCTGTCAAAATGAGCAGCGCCCTCTTCACACTCCCAAAGCAATGGGTAAAGTTATTAATCATAATGCGGGAGGGAAGGGAAACCGCTTAAGGGTGATTTTAGAGTCACGGGTGAGACGTTCGTTCTCTGGACGACGGTCTGCACAAGCTTACCGTCAGTATTAGTTAGACAGATTACTTTTCTCTAACAAGAAATAGTAAACGGAGTCTTTGGTAAGTTCATGTTGATCGTGACAAATCTTGGCAAAGATAAGAAAACAAAATAAAGACATACATATAATAAATGCTTGTGAATTAATACAAATTGTAATAGCAGCTGTTAGAAAGGACTTCATCTACTGTTCAGTCCTGCATCCAGGAGAAATTAATCTCCATCTAAACATCTCCACCGCCTTGTAATGCTAATAACATTAAATATTAAAGAATTTAATATCCATTTAAATCATAAACGTTATATGGATTTCAAAGCAGAAAGCAAAATTTGGACCACTGCTTAATTTTTCTAGGAGTCACTTTTGTGTCTTGGTTTAATAAAATGTTAATTAAAGATATTAAACACACTAATAGCTTTCTTGTTTCCACTTCATTTGTTCAGCAGTTTTACAAAATATGGGATACAGACGTTAATGAGAGCCCCGGTCAGCGAAACATGAATAGCACTTGAAGGGTCAGTCAGTCATTACACACTGTCTTAATATGGATTTGTTATGTGACCAAGCACAAGTTCTCCTCTAACACATGAAAAATGCACGATCTGGCAATAACATACACAGCGTATGCACACACAACATAGTTTTGTAAAAGTCACATTAATAATTAAATTGCTTTAGTTAGAACAGTAACTCAGTAAAGGGTGTAATTTACATTTTACATCAGCACATTTTTTGATTCATAACTTACCTCAAAGTAATAATACTTTTACTTGGGTATTAAATGAAATAACTTTTTTATGCTATGAAACCAAAGGTTGGGAGTTCAAATCCTGGCTTTGTTACACAGCCACTGCTGGGTCCTTGAGCAAGACCCTTAACCCTGTCGGCTCCAGGGGCGTAGTTTGGTGGCTGACCCTGCGATCTGACTCCAACTTCCAGACAAGTTGGGATAAGCGAAAAGAGACATTTCGTTGTACTGTATATTTGTATATGTGTAATGACTAAAAGCAATTTGTTTACTTATTTATTTTTAATATGAATCACACAGTTTTCACACGGTTTAATCTTATTTAGGGTCACGATGGTAGGCACACCGGTTGAATACACTAACCACCTGAACAGGTCACCAGTCAGATGCAGGGTGATTCCATGAAGGAAGGATTTCCAAGAAGAAAAATAATTAAAGTGAGTGTGATTATTTGGTGTTTCGCACTCATCTCAGGATGAGAAAACAAGATTTGTTTAAAAGAATCATTTTGAAACGAGTAGTCACTGTTTATGGAAGCTTCTGTCTGTTTGGGTCTCTAGTACGGATAAATGCTTTCAGGTAAGAGAGTCTGACCCCCACCAACGATCCAGGTGTTCAGACGGCGTTGGTTTCTTATCCCAGGATGCACACAGCTGCCACGTTCATTCGAGAACAGAGACACATTATGGAGATGCTGACAGATGTGCACAAAGCGGTAAATCATCTGAGCGGTAAACATTCCTAACTTCAGCAGAACTGTACTGTTCATGCTTAAGATTTCATCTGGGTTATTTAGACCTGAGTGAAAAACTACGAAAACAGAAGGAATTTGTTACAAAATAGCGTATTCTATTTATACTCTTTTACTTACAACCCCAAAGCAGATAATGTTTGGGTAGTATGAAAAAATCCAGTTTGTTGTATTTATTTTGACCTTAATAAATATTTTATGTTTTGTCTTGTCAGCTTGATTTCTGAAACTAAATCCAAATCATTCTGGGAACAAAGGCAATTTTGGGCTCACAACAAAGTGAAAAACTAAATATTTTAAAGATAATACCAGATGATTATAATAAACAAAAGCAGCATGCAGGAAAGGCTAGACGACTTCTGCATTAAATCAACATCGACATGACGTTAACCCCTTCTGCAGGGCCCTCCAAATGGACAACCTGCACATTGAAATGACACAGACCACATGGGGAAATGCAACAGCCATTAAGCCTCATTAAGCAGGTCAGTATTATGCTTGAATGGGAAAACACAAAGGATGCTGTTACCTTCAATCCACCTGCTCTCTTAACTTGAAGAAACAGACTCTAATGATGAGTCACAAACATCCCATGCATGCTCAAAAACCTTCATGATGTCTTTGAAAGCATTCTGTCAAAGCATACAGCCGACTTTCAGTTTACTCTTGAAACTGACACTAGTGCGTGAAGGGTCGGTCGTCAGGGCCTTAAAGCTAAAAACATTACACACACCACATGATGTCACAAAGACATTTCCAGACAACACACACACACACCACATGAGGTCACAGAAACATTTCCAGGCAACACACACACGCCTGCTTTGAAAGATCTCACAAACCTTAAGAGACCCACAGAGACCTGGAGACACTCCAGGGTTGGAAAGAAAGGAAGTGTTTGGCGCCCGAGCTAGCTGAGAGATGAGATTGGTTCCCATTTGGATCACCCAGACACTCCAGCCAACACTCACGCAGGGTAGTCCGACTAGTTGAGTACGTTCATCTTCAAGCAGGATGTGAGCGGAGGTCGCGGGGGAGGGCTCTTGAATATGGACATTTCAAGAAAACAAACCATCCAAAAACACAAATATAAAACAAGCAACTAAGAAGACAGGGACAAGGTAACAGTACAAAATACAAATGCACTCTTTGCACAAATCTAAAGCAAAACACCAAACCCCTAACTGCTCCCCGGGTTCCATTGCTAAGGCTGCCCACCGTGCTGGGCCCGTGCATAAATCAGCCTTAAAATGACTTGAAAATGCCACACAAACAGAACTCAGAACAGACTTCCTTTCTTTTAGCCCAAACAGAATTGATCAAGTAAGAACTTGGACACTGATAAAGGTCAACGACTATATTAGGCTGAAAAAATACCCAGGTTCTGGATGTGATGTGGGGTGTTAGACGTACTTGACACACACCTAATTAAGCACTATCCCCCCTGCCACCGGTATCAATCACTCCACATACCAGATTGTTGACACTAAGGCTCCTGAGATGCAGAAAGATGGAGTTTGTAGAAATAATTCCCTAAGCGACGAGGCTTATGAAGCGAGACTTCAGGCCTGACAAGGTCGATAAGCTTTACAACCCTCAAAAAAAGAAAAGAAAAAAACCTCCTGGCCTGGAGAAGGCATTTACGAATGGCACGAGGGAACCAATCCGCCACCATCTTTATTACTTCATTCTTCTTCCAATCTTTCAGGATGTCAAGTTATTTTAGGACTCACACTGAGCCGAGTGATGTACCGAGTGCTGATGCGTACCGACTGGCGGCGTGATGAGAGATTAAGAAATAAAAAAGGGAGAAGCCATTTCTCATTTTTAACTATGCGATAACTCGAGCGTGTTTTAGCCACAAGCGCTAACAGTGACTTGAACAGAGCTTTACTTTTGTTTTATTTATTCATTGATTAAAACAGAAACTTATTCATGCTCATTAATCTGGAACAACTAATACACCAGACTAAATGATTAAAAAGTATTCACACACCAGATCGTAAGATTAATTCATTTACAGAATGGTGGATTCTGGCAAGCTGCTAAACTTTTTTCTTTTCCTTTCCTAACTTCAGCACTTGTATCTGAACAGATTGTTATTGTTCTTGTTGACTGATGCTTAACAAAATGACACCTTCTGTGGCTATTATCATGACAAAAAATAGATTCATCTTTCAAAATCCCTAATGGGTTATGGCGTTGATGGTTACTATCTCGGGAAATATTTGTAGTTTATTTTATCCCAATTTTGATTTGCATAACATTTTTATAGTATTTAAGTTCTGTCCGGAATCTAAGAAGTTGATGTGGTACTGAAGTGAAGATGTCTGTCTGTACTGTTAGACTTTGTTCTGATACTGATACTGTTCTGATCACAAAGAGAATGTATTTAACATAAATCCTTGATACAGAAAATGAGATATGTAAGAGTATGTTTGTGGTGTTCAGTGTGGCAACTAGTGTATATACAGTGTCCCCATCATGTTTGGGGGAAGTTTTTTCCCAGTTCGATTATAGATTGGACCTCAAAAAAATCTGTTTGTAGTTTCTGTTTCCCCATTATTTTTGACATGCTGCTGTAATTCATGTTATTATAATTGCTTATAATTGGAGATAAGATGATTGGTATGGGCATGGTTGAATCAGGAATTATATTGCTCTTTCTGCATTAATTTCCATTAACACCACAATCTGACCATTTAGATGGTTATAAATAGATGCTAATCTAATCGTACTCTGTCACTTCCCAATAAACACGCTCTATCAGTCTAAATGAAGAAGTCTTAAACTAGGATCAGTCGTCACCTCATGTTTCATAACGCTCTCTAACCCTGTTCTTTTACTCCGTAAGCCTCTCTCGATACTCTTGAGCGATTTGGCCTTTCTCGCACTCTGTATTGCGTTAAACAACAGAGAAGCTGTTCTCTGATCAGTCGTTCACTTGGAGCGACTTCAAGCACGCACATCCGAGATCGGATCATGTGGGCACTGTGGAGGAAAAGGTTAGTGGCTTGCGTAGGATGGCTAGATGTAGCAAGTGGAGGCTATACAAAACACATAGGGATCTGAATCATCCTGCAACTGACTACTAGAAAAGTACATATATGTTTTGTTTTTATCAGGTACTGATTGTTGGATGGTTGGTGAACAAAGAAACAAATCAGGCAACATTGTATTATTGTATTGTATTGCAAGTAACATTGTACATGGCAGCACTGACCCACTGGCTAAAGAACTAGGCTGGTGATCAGAAGGTTACCACTTCAATTCCATGACTGAAGTGCACTTGAGCAAAGAACGGAACCCCTAACTGCTCACCCCGCATGTCTGATGTATCCAGTTGTTGCTCATGGAGGTACAGGAAGAGCAGGAGATATAGAAAATAATTAAAAACCACTGCCCTAAATGATAAAATAGCCTCGCTGATAAACCTGAATTTGTCCACTGGAATTTCAGACAGACCTGGAATCAGACAGACCAGCACAGTCCGAGTTTGTTGTGTATGACAGACATTCCAGGACTATGTGCAAGGACTATCAGTCATTGGTAATAAAAACAGGTCACCAGCATCCCATAAATGAGATTTGGGTTCTTGAGGTTCTTTATGATTTTCGTTTCTGGTGGAAGCACGAACGTGAAAACAGGCCGCTCAAGAATATGCCATTACATCTGTGAACAATGTAAGTTATTCCAGTTTTCTTATGGAAGGAAATGACCGCCTGTAATAGAGGTCTTTCTTTGCCAAATCTGAGACTCAGGCAAGCTGAACAGGTTCAGACAGGAAAATTAATCTTATCGAATTCTCAATTTCAGTGACTGAACCTGCATGGTTACATGTGATGGATATATTAGTTTATTTGGATTTAATGACTTGTTCAGTGTCTATCTGTTTATAAAAATGTGGTAGGATTTTATTTATTTGGGTTTTAAAGTCACGATAAACATGTGTATCATTTTATGGCAAAATTATTTTACACTGTTTATTTATTTTAATGACTTGGGATGTGACAAAGCACCATTAAACGATTCAGGAATCGATTCACTTGATGCACAATTTGAATAGTTTTTTATGTTTAATGAATCAAAATTTATTTTAAACAGCTATTCAAAAATAGCTACCGTTATTTGCCAATTCCTAAAATGGGCTCAATTCAAATTACTTTTGATATTTTTTTATCTACCTATAGAATAATATATCCCAAACGCAGTGTTTTATTTTTTAAGTTGATCCTTGCCCAGATTGTAAAAAAATAGTGAAAGTAACAGATTAATATTTGATGTTTTTATTTATATAATTAATTTCATGCTTGTATTTGCTTTTTTAGCCTCTACTAACTTATATCTTAATTAACACTACTCACAGTTATATAAAGCAGTTGCCTCCACTGCTGTCTATGGACTTTTAACCGGTTTAAAGTCCCACCCCTTCCATTACCTAGGTATAATGACGTTGGTTTTGTTCATGTAGTGTCCATTGTTTCACACTGTGTTCATTTTTAAGTACAACATTCGGGTACTTTTAGTGCAGAGTTGTATTATGTTTCTTGGACGCACTAAAACATCCATGAAGTGTTCAAATCTACAATTTAGGTCCTCTTCAGTCTTGCAAGACCTTCTCAGAAGCCCAGGGGTATAAAATTCTTGTTCATCAAGGATCATGTGAGCATTTTAGTCGCCCAAACATATTCTGACTGTAACATATCCTGCTGTGATTTCGGTCTTTTCTTGGAGGCTAAATTCAGTGTTTGCAAATTAAATATTTGGCATTTTAACACCACTTACCACAAACACGACCTCATAACACAAGAGTCAAACGCTCTTTATAAAGCTTTCAAATATTTCAGTTATTTCCCTTCCTTTTGACTTCAGTGCTCTCTTGTTAGAAAGCTCTACACATTATCTCAAAATGTGATTATTTGTGGAAAAAACAACCCTCAGTTAAACCCTGCAGCAAAAACACCACTATCTAGATGCACACTCAGCATGTGAGAGATGTAGTTTATGTACAATTTTAGTGGATTTTAGAAATTGTGCATCTATTTTAACACCATTTATTTCCAAAATGTTCAGGACTACTTTTGTCCATCCAGCGTGTCTGTGTGTGTACAAATGTGTACGTGTCAGAAGTTTGCCATCCTGCCAAACGAGCCAGAAGAATTAGATGCAAATGCAGGCCTGGCTCCGGTGAGTGGAAGAAAGGTCGCCTGAAAGATTAACCCAGCTTCCTTTTATAGCCTCAGACAAGAGGTTAAATCACTCGCTAAAGCCTGGCGCTCTAACCTGTATAATTAGATCATGAATATTACAGTGGCTGCCTTAGTCTCAGCGTGGCTGATCAATCGTGGCTGCGGTGACAGGGGGGGCACAGCCCGGCTAAGCCTCCCGCAAAACAGAAATCCACGCTTCTACACCATGCAGTTATAATTAAGCCCAGCATAAAACAGAACGTCAAAAAGGACAGCACGAAACAAAACAACTCCTTTGGTTTATAATGAAGTAAAAGTTGACAAGGTTTTCTCAGCATTTGCCAAGAACAGTGGCACGTTGCATCAATATTACTTAATGACCGACTGTCCAATTTGTGGTCACTGGGTTTGTTCTGAAACTGGAAAAATGCACATTAATAAACAATCCCAACATATTCTCATTACTAGCCGTCCAAGAAATGAATTTATTGTTTAACAATAAATCTGTACAGGTCCCAACTTCAGAAAGCTTACTTTTTAAAATCATTCCAAATTCTTGGCAAATTGGCTTGCTTTTTCGAAGTGATAGCAACCAATAGGAGTCAAGCATTATTAAACAGAAAACAAAGCTTATTAAAGGAACAAAAGTCTAATGGATTGATTTATTGCAAGAAAAGTGTCTTTTGAAATTGTGGTTTGAATCCTTGAATGGCGCAGACATCTGATTACAACAAACAAAACTAGCATCATACTACCACATAGTGAGTCCAGAAAAATAGCATTTTAATAAAAGCTACACAAATAACTAATACAAAAATTGTTTACTTGAAATTGTTCTTCCCTCGATTCTGGTCATTAGATTAAATTTTTGAAACTGGAGGCAACCCATCAACACTAATAGCTGATAAACTTTTCAGTTTGTTTAACGGGAACATATTCTGTCTTTTTTTTTAAACCCGTTCATGCACAAAATCACTCTCATATAAAGAGATATTGCTAGTTTCATTCTCACTAGTTTACGATCTTTGGCCCACAGGCCTCAAAATGGACAAAAATTAATTTTAACACGATTTATTTCCAAAATGTTCTGGACTACTTTCGTCCATCCAGCATGTGTACACAAATGTGTTATATCCTTGCTGACTTCTATATCACAGATATTACTAGTTTCATTCTCACCAGATTAACATATTATGAACATGCAGTTTTCAGCTGTTAGTTATTCTAATCACCTGTTGCCGGGAACGCTCCACCTCCTCCATGTTTAAGCTTGGGCTCCGTACAATGTAAAAATGTCAGAAAACAGATTTTTTTAAAACACTTTCAGAGATGATCAAGCCATTAAATGCCTCGATCCACTGAGTTCAGCATTTAGGAATGGGGCTAGCAGATTAGCCTGCGCTAGCAGATATCAGTTAGTATGTGCTAAACTCAACACAGCTAGAAAAACAAAACACTAAATTACATGAAAAGTAAGTACAGATCCCTCCTGCAGTATATAACTTCAGTTTATTTACTTAGTGAAAGTCAATTAATTCACCACTGAAAGGTTTGTAGAATAAACAATGAAAAGATACAAACATAAAGAAAATACACAAAAAAAAATTCTAAATAGGGAATTATCTAAATAGAAAAGGCTTCTAAATAGCATGTGGCCTTATAAAGCTGGTTAATCACAATTCAAACTTCAAAATGTGACCTGTGATAGACTTGCAACCTGTCCGGAGAATTCCTACCTTTCACCCAGTGATCTGCACCCACCTCTGCACCCACCGTGACCATGAATAGGATACAGGGATGGTAAACCCCAACATGAATAAATGAAGTCTGTAAAATACATGACTGGACAAGATTGGAATGGAAGACCTGGCACGGAACTCTGACCTTAACCCCACTGAACACCTTTGGGACGAATTAGCATCTTAATTAAAATCCAAGCAGCTGGTTCGACACCAGAAGCTGACCTCATAAACAGTTTCCCCCACAGCCTCTCTTCAACAGCTTTCTAATTCCAGACCATGGGCAATTTCAAAGGACTAAAGCGCATTCTTTGGGGAGGGGACATCGGTCACTTTTATTATTTTTACCTAGTTTTGAAACATGTGTCCTGGTGACATCTTTGGCCAGAACTGTTCATCACTGTGAGATATTCCTGCTTTAAAAAAGTAAAAATGAATCTAGACACACGGAACATACAAAATACATATTCTGTCAAATATCTGCACTCTGTGCAACTCTGATACTACCGTGGTTCATAAGATGCAACATAAAGCCTTGTGTAGAGGGGTAAGAGCTTTGGATTATCAGTCTGATGACTGGAAGTTCAAATCCCAGTACACACTGTGCAATCCCAAAAATAACATAAAAAAGAAAGAAATTGAAACACAGCCAAATATCAGCTTCCGTACCGGTCAGGTTATGGTTGGGTGCTGTCAGGGAATGCAGAGATCCGGAAAGAAAGTATTTGTCAGGCCGGAACGATAACATCTATCCTATCCGTCCTTCCGCGGTAAGCATGACGGGAGCTTCTGGTCCCCTGACAGGTGAGAGTCCCTATTAATTACAGGAAGCTGCCACTTCAAGTCGGTCAGCATGAAAAGGGACCCTGAGATATTGAATAAGGGAAAACAAATAGCCTCGCTGTCAGTGAACAAACACAAACACACACACACACACACACACACACACACACACACACGCACGCACACTTAGTCAACTATTCTATTAGTTATGATGTAATAGGACTTTTAGGTTTTTCTTCCATGTACCATAAGACACTATGGCAGTGTTTAAAAACAGGGAGCAACCTCGCTTCCTTCGTGTCTAAGAAGATGGCTGCTTAGTTCTATTAAAACCCACCACCACCTTATAAAATGACTATTCAAACATCATTACTTAGACGTCACATTGTGTGCTAACACGGGTAGAATCATGCCATTCAAAACAATGAGAAAAAGTGGCACAGCGCCGACATTTACCAAATGTGTTTAAAATTCACAGACGCCCCTCAACTTTCAAGTAAAAACACTGGTACTTGTAGATTAAATACCATCACATTTGTATTAACTTACAAAAACCAGTTCACTTTTCGCCTTGCATTGGCGGCCAGGTTTATTGTTTGTTTGTTTTTTTAAGAGGAGTAATTCCACCATGAGTTCAGGGATTGCCTTCTTGAATGAGTAAGATTCTGATGCATACGCATTTTCAGCTGAATATAAACATCCATATCCAGCTGAACATAAACATGAACAAGGCACAATAAGGCATCTGGAAATTCGAACCTCGCATGAGCGTGTAGAGAATGACTTAAAACGCTGTCTAGGTTTTCATCATCTGACATTTCTGAACACAGCCACAGAAACAATCGATTTACACGAGGGACGATTCAAATCAGTATTTAGGATTAATGATTCAATAATCAGTTTGAACATCAGAGGGTGCAGAGGGTCAATATTCACTTTGCCAACTTTTAAAAATTAGGCTCAATTCAATATTGTCTTGCATACTCTGTACCTACCTCCCAAATCAAAAAAAACTTTCATTATTTTGATTTGATGATTTTGAAAAAAAAAATCTTTGCCAATTAGTCTTCAATACTATTTTTGTCCCCCAAAAAGTGTGTGCATGTCTGGGGGAATTCGTGGGGCAGCCAGATTTCCAGTTTGATTCACATACTCAATGAGTCAAAACTGAAATGCCCTTGACCAAACCCCAAACTGCTCCCAGGGCTGCCCAGCACGCCGGGCACATGTGCTCACTGCTGCCTCCTAGTGTATGTTTCGCTGCAAAGGTTGGGTTAAAATGAAAAAGATAAATTTCCCTGTGTGTAAAAAGCACAAATAATCACAGGTACAATCTGGTCCCAATGTGATTTACAAAATGTAACATGAAAAATAGAGCTCATGGGAAGAACGTTGTCCAATACAACTGAAGATTATTTGTTCTAAAGAGCTCTCAAAATACAAAAGATTGAACCGTTTTTGAATTGTTTTAGTGTTTTATTATTTTATACTTCGTATTACTGATCACTTTAATACAGTTGGCAAAACGCCAAGCTTCATCTCCCGTGGTGAAGCATCCAATCGTTCGCGCAGCTGCTCTCAATGTGAATCTAGATGCCTGAAGTGTTCATGGGAAGCCCATTCACCCCCTAATACACCCACACCAACAAAATCCACAAAACCCAACATCCCGAGTGTACATGTCCGGCTGATACATCCCCTGCAAACAGAAGAAAAGGATCCCCAGAAAGCTCGGTGGCTCCTGACAAACCTTAACGCTTCCTCTCATCCATCACTGCACCTATCTATCCAGACTCCTGCTGCTCCAGATCTACTTTATTCTTTTTTTCCTTCTCTTTTACGTTCCGTCGCTCATACCGGCTCAGTGCTGAGAGGAGACTCCGTTCCGAGCACCTGATTGATAACCGGGACGGGCGGATGAGATAAATCAGTTGGAGGCAGCAATCAGACGGAGTCGGCTGCACGAGCCTTCTGATTTAATACGTCATGACTCAACACTTTAAAATTACTTTTGGGATTACAAAAGGCTAAAACAGACGGAAAACTTCTGACGTGGAGAAGAATATGAGCAGATGTGTGTTTGGTTGCAATAGCGGTAGCGTTATTGTTGTTTATTCGTTTACAAAAGTCGTGTTTTACACTTCTAGGTAACACCCATGACATGAAATAGTTAATAATTACACAATTCATATTATTCATTACACATCACATCTAACACAGTAATGGACAATATCTTTTTCAATTTGCCTTACCTGCATGTTTTTAAACTGTGGGAAGAAACCAGAGCATCCTAAGTAAACCCATGCAGATATGGGAAGAACATGCAAACTTGAAAGCTCTGGTTCTACCCATGAATGGAACTCGGGACTTCTTGCTGTAAGGCAACAGTGCTAACCACTAAGCCACAGTGAAATCTCTATCGGTAGCGTCAAATTTTACATCAAAGATCTTAAACTCAATAAGATGCCAGAGTTGAATAGTAATCAAACATTTATTTTATAATGTGTGATATAAAAAGAACCTAAAACAAACAACAAGATATACCAAAATGTAACCAATCAGTTACAATACTACAAGTCTACATGGACACCTGATTAGACAAGTGAACTTGTTAATTAGCAAATGGCCTTTAATGTGGATTGTTATTATTTCACTACAAGGTTTGCACAGACCGCTGGCCGCCCTACGACGATTTTATTACAGCCATCCTGCCCAATGTCTTTCTTATTTGAAAACAGAAATATGCTCACCAGGCTTATGGGAAGTTCCAAAAAAAAAAGAAAGAAAGAAAAGAAATAGCATTTTATACCATTTACAGAGTACACAGATAAGCCACTGGTGTAGATTAAAATTAAGCAGCTAAAACTAAAAGCAAGTGTGCAGAAGGCTTGAAAGAAAAAGTCAATTCGATAATTGTTCGAAATAAATGATCTTTTTAAATCTAAGCAGCCGAACTATAGAATGAGAAGATTCTGGAAGCAATGTGTTTGTTTAAATTCTGTATAGATCAACAGTGCAGTGAAAGCATTTGCGGCGCAGGTGCTGCTAACAGTTTGTAAACGGATCGACTGGAGATACCAGAGGTGGCTTCATGGTCAGAGATTTCAAAATCTATTTAACATGGTTGAATGATGACATGGCAGGTGAGGCCTACATCAAGCTGATGAATATTCCAATCAAACGTATTGACTAGGGAATATATATTCAGGAATATGTTCAGTTGATGCAGAATTCAAATCAGCAGTTATGTTTAATGAATATTAACTTTAAATATATTAACTTTAAATAGTTGAGGAGGCTGCCAGAATTACGCAGAAGTAACCAAATTGTCATCAATTATAAATTGGTTTTAGTATTATGTACCAAAAAGGGGATTTGATGAATAAAAAATAACTAAAAATATTTTTACTTTAAGAGAAATAAATAAAAAGGTAAATTCTACTTTGCATTGAGCGCATCCTTATTATATACTTCTTTGCCATACAATGTTGCCTATGTAAAAACAGCATTTTATGATGTCACATGTTTTAGTCGTAATGCAAAAATATCAAACGTTTGCTTGTTATTCTGAGTATTTATGCTGCATTTAACATTTGGTCCTAATCTTTTACCTCATCAGTCTAAATAACCACAGTAGATGGACACTTGGCCAAGACCTGGCCGGCCCCCCTCCCATTTAAAATCGTTTACACCAAGGTGACAAAAACAGCCATTCAGACGGTTTAGTTCGAGTCTGGTGAAGGTCGGCACATTCACATTACCAAGGGCATCTCCGGCTAAGCCCAAGAACAAGAACTCTTTCCATTGCCTGTGCAAAAAACATCTCCTCCAATGTCTTTGTCTCACTGTATCAACAAAACTGCAGGTCATCACTGTTTCCATTCTCTCGGGAGGAGCGTCATCTGGTCGCTGCTCTCCATGTGGAGATAACATTCAATGGCTCAGACAATACCACCCGAACAGTAGCACGGATTCTGTTTTTCTAACAATCTGCTCGTTTCCTGTTCCCAGTTGTATCTTCAACAAAGCTGAAGACCTGGAATCTGAGCGAGAGCGCAGGACCCCTCTCACTTGTGCACTACCTAACGGCATCTTGGATCAGGACCAACAGATCAGATCCAGTCCACCCCAGAGATCTAAAGATCGAAGATCTCTACATTGGTTTCAGAAAAGAGTTTAAAGTGCTACTGTTAGTCTATAAATCACTAAACGGATTCGACACAGAATGAAACATCAGCAGATCTTAGATCCCTGAATTCAGATCATATAGTTGAGCCCAGAGTACAAACGTAACCTGGTGAAGCAGCATTTGGCTTTTACACTGTCCATAACTGGAGTCGCCTCAAATGTTAAACTCTTCATGTCCATGTTTCCCGTCTCTTGTTCTTGAAATTATGCTCTAACTCTTGCACTTTAACCAAACACAAATCTTCTTTTTAAATTTTTTTTAAACATTTTCTTTTTATAAGATAATTTATTTAGGTTGTACATGTTTTCAATTAATAATAAATTTTATTTATTATCTTAATTATAATGATGTTTGTTTTAAGCCTGTTTGACATCATGAATGCTTTAACATTTAATATGTATTATTTGGGACAAAAAGAATAATTATGAATTGATTCACTTGGTTGATTTTTTCGGTGAATCCATGATTCTATTAAGATGAATGGATATTCACATTAAAACAGCAAGAGGCTCCAGTCACAAAACAAGAATTAGTATTTTTCTAGTATTTTGTTCACACAATAAAATACTTCATCTTTTGTTAGTACTAACTTAGCTTCTCAACCTTTTTATCTCCTGATGTTCTGAGACCCTCTTGACACTGGTTATGATATTATTTCTACACTTTCAGCAAGTGTGACAAAATATATCGAGTTCCTGCTCATGGGAACTTCAACGAATCAACGATGACGATATCTTGGTATTTAGGTTTAGATATCTTGGCATTTAAAGGCTGTAGATTTAAGACACTGCTAGATTATTGACCCTTATTTGCTTAGTATGTACAAGCTCACTGTACCTAAGCGGCTGATTTATACTTCTATTCAAAGGTCTAGAGGTCAATATGCACTACAAAGAGTTCTGAAGGTGTCTGTGGTGAGAATTGAGCCAGCAACCTTCTGCTTACTAATCCAGCACCTAAATACTGCCCACACATTATGTATGAATTAGAATCCTTATTTGAATCCTCAATACTTAGCTGTCTAGATGAACAGTTGGCAGCAAACCCGTTGACATTTGCTGTATGAACCTGGAGAGACGTCTAAGAATGTTGATTTATAGACAGTCTGGGACAGACGTCATTAATCTGAGTGACGGCGCAGAACCAGAGATGATGAAATGTCAGCGCAAGTCATCCCACTCGACCCCCGTAACTCGCTAGCTTTGTATCCCAACTTTGCCCATTTGTGCTTCCCGAATCCTGTTGCCAGATTTGACAGAAGTGGCGTAATTGTTTCGCCATTGTATACTTGAAACAACAGCTTAAGTGCTCCGGTTAATCTTGAGGCATTAATCGAGCTCACTTACGCCTGGCGGCAACACTATGGAACAGCAAAGGAGGAGACAGAAGCGAGAGCTAGACCCCGCACACACTTTCATGTGAGCACTTTTATCTTGGCTTCATTTAATGGACTCAATACCTGCCCTTATTAGATGCTAATGGGGGTAGAGCTCGCTCACACAGGGCAAAAATACCATGGCCGGACCGAGCTGCAATCTGATCTTGTTGCCATTGTGTGAAAGAAACGGAGCAGACCATGGACGAGTATCAAAGATGCACGGGTCACACTCTCACGATCTGTTCCGGACAACATGAACCGAACACTAGAAGATTTGTTTGTTTATGAGGATTTTTAATGTGAGGTTTTACTCATCAGGCAAGTTTTGTGATACATTTGTATCAAAACCCCTCCTTGATATGTCATCTGTTCTCTTCAGCTGCACAGACTTTTTGAACTGTGTGAGGAATGTGCTTCATTCATACATCCTATTGTCTGTCCTATTTATTTAGGTAGCAGTCTAATTAAACAGTAAGAAAGCAAGGCAGCTTACTTAGTATAAAAAACGTCAGAACAAAGCTTCAGCCTGCAGATGGTGTTTTCTTTATATTTTACATTATTTGACCCCAAAAAGAGTCTACCATCACTTCTCTAAGGGAAAAGTGTTCAAGTTCTGTAGTAAATAAATAAGTTTAGAATCCAATACGTTTGCGCAGCAGTTAGACGTCAGTGATCTAAACCAGGGTTAAAGTGACTGAGGAGTTGCACAAACTTTGTGTTCGCATTACTTTTATCAGTTTATCAGTAAAAATAGCAAACACAATATAAGAACAATTCTTTAACAAACACTAAGACTTCACACAGCTTTAGCACAAGCATTTAACAAGTCCTACGTTCTCACACACTCACCTTCCGCAGTTCTGATTCATTAAATATAACATGAATTCAGTTAGCCGTAGCATTAAGCTCACAGTTAGCATGTTTCTTATTAAGCCTCATAAACAATCTCGTAATTCAGCAGATACGGTGATGTTCAGGAGACCAATGTATACAGAACAAAACAGAGGATCCAAACTTATTTATTTACTACAGAAAGCCCATCTGTCTGTAAACTCAAATTTCCCATTGAAAAATCTCATAAGTGCCAGAACACCATATTTGGGAATAATAAACAATGACTTCAGGGGTCTACTTCAAGATTTAGGGGAATGGGAGGGTTCCCCTTGGGGGAAAAAATCCACATATTTTTTCACTAGTTTCCAGTACAAGACATGATTTTAATATTCTAGCGGCCAAAAGTTTCTGAAACTTATTTCCAAATGTAGCTGTCGTCATTTTACAGGATAACTCAGGTAAGCAGTAATATACTGTAAACAGGAAGTGATGTCAGAGATCGTGAGGTGTGGTACTGTTTTGGCAGCTAACACAAATCTGCTCGACTTCGCGCTCAAGGGTTATAAATCTGATCTACACTAAAACAAAAAGTACTTTAATGCTCATCTCTGTATATTTTATACAGTTTTTTAAATGCATAAAAGTTTAGGTTATCGTTTTTTCTTCAAATTTAATTCAAATTTTTTATATTTAATATATTAATTTTTTTTTTCCAACTAGTTTTCGTTATTTGGTTGCTTTTTGTTTGATAATCCTGATTCTTTATATGCTTTGTTGAGCCTTGTGTACACTCATTTGCACTCATGAAGCTCTCACCAGCAATGTCGACAGCGGCATTTTCCCAGTAACCTGTTACAAACCACCTTTTTCAAAACTTAATATAATTATCATTATTACATTTATAAGTATTACTATTATTACTACCCAGACCTTTGAATTTGAACCCTGCCCTGACACACCCTTGAATTGTCTGATGAAGTCACTTTCTATCCATTTAAAGTGAGAGATAAAGTCTCTCTATCCGCAGGCGTGTCCCTCCATAAAAGGCCGAGCTAGAAGCAGAACTCATCCGGACGAGACATGAACGAGCCGGCTGTTAAAGTTTATGGCCTGTGTGTAACAGGAGACGTTTAAGTGCTGCGTGTGTGGCTGGCGTTAACAGCTCAGCGTTAACCTGAGGGTTCGGGTCACTCCCTCGCTGGGACGCTTGGCTAGGTGAGCAAAAATGAAGAAAAAAGCAGGCCGATGTGAATTCTTTAGGTCGTGGTTCATCCTGGAAAACAGCTGTTCAGATCCACCTCAGTGGAAAAGCTTTGAAGAGGCATTTTCTGCCTCATCTGAAGAGTTCGATTTTAGCAGATATTACTTTTTATATGGAACAGTGATTATATTTTCAGAGTTGCAAACGATTTAACTGCTTCGTGCTCTGTGTAATGAAGCTCCAAGCTGAGTATTTTGGGTGTGTTCGTCCCCCTCTGTGCACCGATTCGTCATGAAATACGCCACTTGATATTGACAAGGTGCAATTCTGTGATAAATGGAGGCCAGAGCGCACAGCGTGACCACAAATCAGTCCACTCTGACCTCACTGCACTCATCTCTTGCAGCTCTGAAAATCTCAAATTCACTTATCTGGCGCGATGGGGCTGAAACTAATTTGCCCCAGCTCAGCTCACCGCCTCTTTCTCAGTCTCCATGTCTCTCTCGTTCGGTCTCGCTCAAAGCAATTACTATCTGTATTTACAACCTGTCTCTGAGTCACACCGTCAGGGGTCACAATCCGACCGGCAGAATATGAAATTACACCGGTGCAGCCCGCTGGCCCTTTCGCTGGCCTTTCATCGGCTTTTATTTTCTCTCTCTGACACGGACGCAGTCTGCATAAGGCAGAACTTCTGAGGGTTCGACTGAAAAACATCTGTTGATGAGAACACTTGGACGGACCATCAGAGCCACTTACACAGAGTCTGATTGTTCCACTGTAACTCGTGTTACTTAACTCGTGTAATTTAGTGGCTGTTCTGTACATGCACTTTTAAAGTAGATTTTACTACTCGTAATTTTATACAAGTATGTTCAACACTAAGAATTGTAAACTCGCAATATTTTCTAAATATTTATAGTTGCAGTAGTGATACAGCATGGTCAGATTATAGGTTTTAAGCCCAATAGTTCTTTAAAAAGCTTTAAAATGCATGAAAGCCTGCATAATCTGGCAACACTGTACACTACGGCAAGTATCACTATATAATAAGCATTCAAATCTCATTACAAAGTACAGTGGAACACCGGTTAACGACCACAATTCGTTCCGAAAACAGTCGGTATCCGAAATGTTCACTATCCGAAACACATTTCTCCATAAGAAATAAAGGAAATAGAAATAATTGGTTCCCAGCCCCGGTTGCCTCGCTAATATATGAAAATTAATTATAATATATAAAACAATTATAATGAAGTTGAATAAACATAAAAATGTACCGTTTTGACCGCATGAGTGGATGGAGGGGGGGGGGGGGGATCCCGCTACATGTCAGTCATTGTAAAATCGGGGGTAATATCCCTTAACGGACACTTTCAGATTAAAACACTTGTCCAGTGTCGGTTGTTCACTTCGACCTGCCGTATTTCAGCTGTGATCACTGACACAAGCACGACTTGTTCAAACTTAGAAATCATGACTTTTTCAGTTCTATTGTTGTCGCTGTATTTTTACTTCACTGCTACTATTGTTCTGAATCTTCTTAAGAACCATGATCGAGGGCGATATTATTAAAATAAAGCACAAAAATCACTGAATTATTAGAATATGTAAAGATAAAGATAGAAACTGTATTAAGCGCAAATGACGCTCCGTCTGAGATGCGGGTCACGTGAAATGGTTGGTTGTTATCCAAATTGGACGCTATCGGGGGTGTTCGTTAACAGAGGTTCCACTGTATATAGTTTTCTAGTATGTGATTAACCTGTTTCCAGTCGTATCCGACTCTTGGGTGCTCTGTGGACCGCTACCGATCCTCTCCAACCTTGGAAAGCTTGTGTACTTACACTGCAATTTCACATCTCCGATCAAGCTAGAACATGTTTTGGATTGTGAGATGAAGGGAGAACATACAAACTCCGCACCGAAAGCCCCCGGCCTGTTTCACGGAAACCGCGAATCAAACCCAGAAGTTCTTGCTTTGAGGCAACAAAGATAACTACCAAACCACAGTGTCACTCAGTTCTACAATATATAAAAAACTGAGAATACAGGGGCATGTTCTCTACAGAAATACACCACTCAAGTTGTTTCGTTTTTTTTGGAGTTCTCAGTAAAATTATTTTCTATCATAATCTGTAGTAAAAGAAATAACTTCAGAACCCTTTACATTTTGTTCTGTTTACATTTTTCTTCTCTAGATGAGAAATGCAGTACATCACTGGATCTGCTGAATTATGAGATCATTTAAGTTTATGTATATTGTAAATAGATACAAATAAAAAAAATTGTAGCAAATGAAGTCAAGTTGAATAGTCAGCCCTACAAGACACCCCTGCTTTACAATGTTTGTGACCTCGTCATCCACTCCAGACTATAATATAACAACTCCACCACAAAGCGCTCTGCTGGTTGCTTTGCCAAACCCATTTAAATAATTTATTTTTGTCTTCTTGCTTTTTCACTATGCATTCAATAACAAACAACTCGATTGTTGTTTAACTCATCATAGCTGTATGTATTTTCATTGGGAGGCCAGAGGGTCTTGTTTGAGGACTGCATACTCTATGAGCATCCTATTACTGACAGTGTGAAACCTGTGTTCAAATGATCACGCGGTGAAGTGCAAAATTTGCGTAGCAACTAATCACAAATATATTTTACTAATTGAAAATGTAGTTGGACAGTCAGAGTCTCCATGCATAGTTAATAAACTGTGAAACATTAGGGCAGATGGTGGCTTGGTGGGAAAAGCACATTGTTTGGGAATGCTTATATAAGGCAAGCGAATAGAATCGGTAACAATCTGCCCATGTTTTTTTTTTACAATGTACATAAATCTGGAACATGAGCAATAAGCCTTGTCATATGAAAGTAGACTCATTGATGCCAACCTCCCCCGATCTTTTCAGTCTCTGTGTGGAAAGATAAAATAAATCCTTTCCATCTTGTTGTCATGGTACCAAATTCAATAAACTCCACTTCCCTTAAGGTAAAGCTGGCATGAGTAGTGGTAGCTGCTTCTCGTGAAAATGAAATCTGACTCTGAAGCTGCGTGAAGCTGCGTAACAGTATGAATGGGTCATAAAGGTTAGGAGGCTCTTTTTTTATTAAATGCTCTCTGCACTATACAAGTGTAACAGTCAACTTAAAAAATCATTCTCTGCAACTTTCTCTAAAGCCCCAATTATCCACCTGCTCCAAACATATACCACTATAGTAAGTGAATTAAAGAGGGAGTATGAAGTGAAAGTATAGTGGTGTGACTATTTTAAAAGGACAGGTTATACATTAACCTTTTCAAAGTCATACTAACACCTTAAACTAAGCTATTTTAATTACATATTGGCATGATTATTTGAATAATTACTTGCAACTTAAATTGGATTCTTGAAGATAACTTTAGTTCACTGAACTCGAATTGTGTGTTTAGCAAAAATACAATAAAAAATATTACCATTAGGACTGTCATTTGATATCGGAACTTAACATATAAATAACATTATAACAAAGATTTATAAATGTTTTAAAAATAAACACACGTTAAAAAATACACATTAGTTGCAGCCCTCCATTGTCCTCCCAATCTAATAATTTTTAGTGCCTTATTATAAGTCCTTGTACCACAATCAACATTTGGGTTAGATAAATTCACAGATGTCTCTGCCAAAGAGAGTGTCATCATCATCTATATATTTTACCAATAATGGTTTCCCACATCGAGCTATATTGAAAGTGTCTGCCTGGCAGGTTTGAGATTCAAACTATCATTATCTTGCAAAAATATTCTTCCCTTCAAAATATGACAACCAAAACCTAAAACAATCTTGTTGAAAACCCATTGTTTATCTTTTAGTTTTGTATTTAGTCTTATAGCCCTATTAGGTATTAGCATTTTCCTCCTTCTAGTGTCTTATTATAACAAGAGTTATACATGAGAAAAGTTCTGGTTACACAATCAATGTGTATCTGGTATATCTTTTTACCAACCAATGACGACAAATGAGCATGTAAAACAATGCTGACACCTAACCAGTAGAGACAATCATTCACAGCAAAAGCAACAAATCATGAAACTGGATTAACTATAAATAGCTGGTGCCACAGTCAGTTTGTTTAGTTTGTTGGAAACTAACCTAGCAAAACATTTGTTGTTAAACATCTCCCAAATGCTCTATACAGCAGGATGTGACTTGCAGCAAGACTGCAAAACACCAGATAATAAATGTCACTGTCTAATGGATGTTTCTATTTTACGCCTTATTGAAAAACCCTAACAGGCACAAATACAAACACACAGCTTGGTTGTTCTTATGACCCCACAAACACCGCACATTCATGATGGTCATCACCAGAATTTAAGTTATTGCAAGTTTTGCTACTCTTAAACTGAACAAATGTTATTTTATTTACTAAGAATGATTAATTCATCTACTAAGAAACAAATGACAAAGTTTACACCTTTATTTCAAGCATCTAAGGACATCACTCAAAAACCAAACAGAAGAGGTTAGACCTTACCCCTGGAGCAAAGAGTGATAAAGGGCGAAGCTCAACAGTGACTGTGTAAAAGAGCTGGGATACAAAGCGGTCCAAAAAGATAGAAAGCTTTCACACATGACCAATCAGAAAAAAACAATTTCTTTCATTTTCATTCTTTTAATAACTAATACATTTTATAAATTAATGTACTAATTTATTAAGAAATGTGAGGATTATTAACTTTGGTGAGCGTTTTCTTCCTGTACTCGGTATATGAAATCTCTGGTATCTGCTTACTCGTGTACTTTGGCTATTCATTCAGCATGCAAGTAAGTATAAAAACAAGAATGAACAGGAAGAGAACCTTTTAAATTAAACAACACAATTTTCTGTTCTTCGACAAATGAGCCAGGAACTGTTGTTTGAATGCTTTGTCATTAAAGCTCTAGAACATGAAGTACAGACAGAACAGCCATGTGAAAGTAGTTCTGACCTTCCAGTCTGAGTGCTTCATAAACATTCTAACCGTGCTGATTAAACCATTCTGCTTTTGCTCTACGTTTGCTAGCTGTTAAGCAAATGTAACATGTCCCACGATTTCATAAACTTAAAAATAAATTCAAATTTGGTGTTGAAGAAATGCAATCAAAAATACCAGTTGCTAAATTAGCCTGTCTGCAGTCAGGAACCATCTCTAAAACTTGTGGTACATTTGAAAGTGCAAATCAAACCCATTTTCATGTAACATTCGAGGTGTTTATACAGATTTCATCAAACAACCTTTTAATCAGTAATTTAGGATTTTTACACCCTGTTCTACACAGACACATTTTTCTTTAGATGGACACAACCATCGTTATTTAACCAAACAACTCTGTCCCCAATTAACCTGGTTGCCTGTTTCTGACAAAATCAAAAGGAAAATGTGCACAGAACTCCACAGAAAGAACTTAAGGAGATCAAACTCAGGACAATCCTCCTGCGACCAACAATGCTATCCAGCACTGCCATTGTAAACCCATGCAGACATTAGATGAGCATACAAACTACACAGAAAGTACCTGGACAACTCCACCTGTGAACTGAGCTCAGGACAGTGTCTAAATTCAAACTACAATGTGAAAGAATACAATACTAGTAAAAAGGTTTTAAGTGCCTTAATTAGATGCCCAAAATGCAACACAAGATTGGTGGGGTTTTAACCATTAACCTGTAGTCCAGTACCCTGACCCATCTGACCCACCTGCTTTCAGTGGGGGAAAAAGTATGGAGCACAAAAAAATATTCTTGCTAAATGCATACATGTATGTGAGCAAGTACTCTGTTGAAGAAGACAGTGAGTAAGAGAAAGTGCCATCGTGAAAGATAAGACTTGTTTACTCTCCCATCCTCCAGTCTCCTATCTCATGTTCTCTTCATTTATCACTTCCTGCTTTGGCTTTCTCTGACAATTCACTTAAGCTCCCAATCTCGAGCCCTTCCATGAGTATCCAGAAGTAATGCATACAACAGAAATTAGCCCATGTGATCATGCTGCATGCAAACGCACACCCATCACATTCCCTTGTCTTTCAAAAACACATATTACACACATGATTTAAGAACACATATTACACACACAATTTGCATGTTAGAGCAAAGATCATAACACCAAAAAGAAATCATGTTATGGACTGAAAATTTAAGATTTGTATTTACTGATTTAATTTTTTCCATTGATGTATAAATGAAATTTTATGAGCAATCATTTTTACTCGTTTATGTTGGTGCAGTGGACTTTTCTTTAGTTTACTGAGCTCACATCATTGGATGTACAATTGAGCATGTGGACAAGAGTTCACATTTGACCCATTTATTCAAAATATTCTGCAGACCACCCAAAGAAGGTGCTTGTTGTGTCTGGTTCCTCACAAGGTTTTATTTCTTGTAATTTTAGTATTTTATTTCTTTGCCAACAGCTTACCAAGCTTGGGCTTTTGATTCGTTTTACTCAGTCACTGCCAATTACTGCACCTTCCACAATCACTGTTTCTTTTTACAGATCCCTCGTAATTAAGTTTCCCAAGCTAAATGTCTGGACATTTGATGACTTGACAAGAAACAGTTTAGTTGATTTAAAAAAGAACTGTTTACAAAATAAAAAGTTTGTTGGACTAATGTTCAGTGACAGGGTTGAATATAAAATAATATAATAAGTCTTCGTAGACATTTGTTGTTATTAGTTATATAGTAGAAAAATGTACACGCGCACTCACTATATGTATGTGTATATGCATGTGTATGTATGTATGTATGTATGTATGTATATATGTGTACACATATAGTGTTCCAGTCACTTCGTTGACTGTGTTTAAATGTGTTTAAAATGAAGCACCTTGACACGCAGTTTTTACAAACATCTGTGAAAGACCCGAAGAGAGTCCTGACCGCATCCCGATAGGAACACCTTTAGGATGAATTAAAGCCTGAAAACTAATTTAGAGACTGAAAGCCGAAACATTTCGTCCAACATGTGACCTCACAATTGCACTTGTAGAAAGTGTCACAAATCCTCATAAACACACTCCTGAAACTTGTGAAATGACTTCCCAGAAAAGTTTAATTTGTTCTAACTGCAAAGAGTAGACCAACGTCATATTGAACCCTATGCATGAGCAAATACTTTTGGCAATATTGTGTATTTTGTTGTGATTAGATAAACATGATGATATCATGTGTATGATTTAACAGATTGTTTGTGCAGTTGTAGTACAAATCATTATGTACTCTCAGTGGCATGGGTGTGGCACGCTGGCTCTCATTAACGGATGTCCGACCTTAAAATGTGTTTTTATTTAGCTACACTTCAGTGGTGATGTCTCGAAGACTGCATTTCCCCTAAAATGTTAATACACTGCTCAAAAAAATTCATGCTGTTGTGCAAATGGAATAGACAACAGGTGAAAATTATTGGCAATTAGCAAGACACACTCAATAAAGGAGTCGTTCTGCAGGTGGACCACAGACCACTTCTCAGTACCTATGCTGTCTGGCTGATGTTTTGGTCAGTTTTGAATGTTGGTGGTGCTTTCA
>JAOUQU010024101.1:0-17967 GCA_028566735.1 Ammoglanis amapaensis | reverse complement strand
AACTTGTGGACTAATGATTGGCTAGTGGATCGTGATATGACTAGTAATCGGACGGACGTGGTTTTAAACATAACTTATGACAGGTTTCTTCTGTTGGGCCCTTAATCAAGGCCCTTTAACCCCCATTGCTCACATGTGCACTGCTTTGTTTAAAGGCTAAATGCTGATTGTTTTATATTGTGGGTGAAGTGAATCATTACAGCTTTTGTAAGAATTTGGGCGACGATGGGGTGAGAGCATCTGCAAAACGGGCGCTCTTGTGAGTCTTGTGCGTATTTGAAAAGTGGTCCAAGGAAGTAAGGAAGGGTGTTAAACAGGCACGAGGCTTATTGATGCATGCTGGGAGTGAAGGCTACGTAAAACACCAGGATTCCTTTGATTGAATAAATCACCGCTCAGTAAACACCTCACCGTTTTAGTTCCGGAACTTTCTGCAGTAAAGAAAAGTCCCAGTCGTGTCTGTGTGTTTTTATTCTGGCGAATCTGATCGATCTGACATCTGGTTCAGTGCTGTGTGACTCGGTTGTCTCTTCCCACTCTTACAGTGAATTGTTTTAGGCAAGAGTTCGACCTGTTTTTCAAATCAATACTTTATCGGCCGGCACAAGATGCTCTCAGATACGGTTGAGCTTGATGTCTTCGTTGTCTTCGTTTCTAAGCGAGACCAAAAGTGAAACAGAACGACCTGGGAAGTCTGTTGATGGTTTTAACAGCAGATTGATGTTCAGCCGCAGCTCACAGAACCGAGACTTTGATTCAGAATGATGTGTGTTTTTTTATTTTAGTTTTACAGTGTTAGTGGAAAGCAAAACTGGGATTTGCTGAAGTTGAACCGCAGGTTGTTCCAGTGGTCAGACATCAAATATTTCACATATCTGTGTGCACGACATCATACCAGTGGTGAGGGACGCTGTACCAGCTTCGGCTCGAACACATGGTAGTCATTAGTAGTTCTTTCAAATCTGATCCCAGATCAGCTTTAAGGTCTTTTTTTTCATTCATCCTGCATAACTTATGTTTGTCTGTCTGCCATAGTAATTATACCACTGTAATGTTTATGTTCACTTGTTATCCTCCATCACGAACGTTTTTTGTTATGTTCTGTCTTTCTCTGTTCTCCGTTCTGCTCTTTCCACCCAAATGTTTTGTCTCACTTTTGTCGTACTTTTTCCATCCTGCCATCTTCACTGCTTTAATCAAAGATGTTGCCATCCCTTCTTCTTCTTCACCCACACTGACCCGTGCCACTACTGACCGTGTAACACCAGGCTCCGGAGACGGAGGCGTGGTTCCGGGCCCTGTACCCTCGGCCCCCCGCGATGTGGTGGCCTTGCTCGTCTCCACCCGCTTCATAAAGCTCACCTGGCGTCCGCCGGTCGAGCCCCACGGCGATGACATCACATATTCTGTCTACTACGGCGTCGAGGGTGCTAAGAGGTAAAGGTTTTAACATCTTTCCATCAGCGTCTAGGAATGTCGGGTATTAAATAAAGTCACCGGGGCAGTTGTGTTATTAATAATTCACAGTTAAATCAAAAGTTCTGGGTCTATAGGAACTCTGATTGGCTGTTGGGAGGAATACTCTGGTTTTGCTTCTCAGCAAGAAGGTCCTGGGTTCAATCCCAGAGCTTTCCGGTTTCCTCTCACAGTCCAAAAACATGCAAGTGTGGCGAATTGTAAGCGAGTTACACAACTGTCCATAACCTTGGAATATTGGTGTAATATAATTGCACTGTAATTTATTGTATAGCGCTCACTATACACTTCATGGTGCACTTCGACTTTAAGGGGAAAGTCTCAAATGGAACACTCCACTTTGTTAGCGTTTGTTTATATAATGATTTGTTTACATGCTTTTATTTACTTTTGTTTACTCCCCTTATAATGAATCATTTCATTAATTCTACTTACGTTTATATGAAGTCTCTTATATTTGGCTACCAAAGGTCGGGGTGCATTCCGGTACTTTTAGCGCACTGAGTGTTTCTTGGACGCACTAAAACGGACGTCTTGTGTCCCCATGAAACTGGTGTAATAAGAATTGGTTTCTGATTGGAATAAAAGTGTAAATCACGAGGTTAAGATGCTAATAATGAAACAAGATTATGTTGTACTAGTTGTACCGGAGTAAAATAGTTTTAATACAGTTCGTTCTTTTATGTAGCTGAAATAACAATAAAGCTTTTCTGAATCGGATCGTAGCTTGTGCAGGTCTAAAGATTTGAGAGAGTTGGTTCTGTACACTTGTCGGAGGGGGAAAAATCCAATAATAGTACTAGAATTGAAATACAATCTGGAATGAATGTAACTGTAGGGACCCTGCGTCCTCATATGAGGACATCACATTTCTGATTCTCTGCACCGTTCTACCTAATTTTTTTTGTCTCATATGGACACACTGCCCGTACTACCTAGTGGTCATATGACAACAAAACACGCAATAGATGTTGTTTATGTTTTCTAATGTTTACAGTTTCAATCAAACAGTTTTGTTCTTTGTTAGCCAATTGTTTCTTTATTTTAGACCTACTGTCTCCATACGAGGACATTGTTGTTTTTTTCCCAAAAACGACTTCATGTACAAAGACAAAATATAATTTTTATGCTTGTTAGGTCCTACTAATCCCAACTAGCTAGACGAAATAAAAAACGCACATCAAGGAAAAGTCTGGATCTCAGGAGGTTAATGGTTACATGATATTAAAGCGACGTAATAGAAGTGTACGTAACCATGACGTCGTGTCGTGTTTTTGTTCTGCAGGGAAAGAACCGTGAACACCAGCCGACCGGGTGAGATGCAGGTCACCATCCAGAACCTCAAACCAGATACCAAGTACTCGTTTCGTGTGGTGGGCCACAATAAACACGGCCCCGGAGAGAGCTCAACCCCTCTGAAGGTGGCCACACAGGCGGAAGGTGAGCACAAGTTTAGAATCTGTGTTCTATCCAGATGTTCTCCGGGGTTCTTCAAAAGTGTGTAATCTTTATAGTCCAGTGGGCTATAGTCGCGCTCTGGGATATCGATCAGACGAGACTACTGTTTGAATCCTGTCGAAGTAGATAAACTGTATATCTCATCCCGAATCCTGCTAGTGGGTGGGATATATCAGTCAGACTGTCCACATATCTTCAAAGCTGATGGTTTAAGCATGGAAATAGGTTTCGGTGAGAGCCAAAGGGTGACGGATAGACATCATCGACCTCTCTCGTTAGCTCCACATTATTGATTTGGCACAGCTTTTATACCGGATGCTCATCCTTACCCAGCCCTCCCAATTTATCTGGGCTTGGGACCTGCACTATGATGTACTGGTTTATGTTTACAGGACCAAATTCAGTATCTCAAATGAACCCGGCATATTTTTAGACTTTGGGAGGAAACCCACATGCAAATTGTACACAAAAAAGGGACTCGTACCACTACACAAAGAGGATCAAAGCCTCTGTGAGGTGCCGGTGTTACCCATTTAGCCCCTCAAATATAGACATTCTTCTGTTCTTAAATGTGTTTTTCGGGCTCTAATGTAACATCTCACCAAGTCTCACGCACACACGCACGCACGCATGCATGCACGCACACACACACACACACACACGTCCCTTTTTATTTGTACAAAAGTCTCACTGTAGCAGCTTCTCACTACCTGAACGCCTAAGGATACGACCTTATTAGGGTTTAAACAGCAGTTTGTTGGGTTTTTATTTATTTATTTCTATTTTTTTTATCCTCCGATTCCATTTGCTATAAAATGATTTCAGATGACTTATTTCTCTGGGGCTGTGCTCCTCGACACCGCTCTAAAGTAGCTTGTACTTTAGCGAAATCACATTATGCTCCTAATAGACACGAGTGCTGAGGAAGCACAGGTTGCTCGTACTCCTCAAGCTGTCCTCATCAGGACACTTTAGGGATCGTGTTTGAAGAATTTACCTGCTCAAACCCAGGAAATGTTACTTTTTGGTCGGCGTCGGACCCGCGTGTCCTTGACGCCGGCTGGCGTAAGCTCTCTGTGATGAGCAATAGGGGGATTATAGCACCCAGAGGAGGCTGCAGTAACCAGGCAGACTGTTCCGCATTATGCATGATGGCTTAAGTGTGGACGCTGGAAGTTCATGTGTAAAATCCACACACAGTGGGATTTAAACCTTTTTTTTTTTTGCTTCGTCTTAGTTTTTTGATAAATCATTGAGATCCTGTGATTTAGCGTTACAGTTCACAACGGATCCTACTTTTATTATTATTTAGTGTGTCTGTTGAAATTTAAAACTTTTGCACTTTTACTAGATATTTCATTTTGGGTTTGTTTGAAATCTTTAAAGGTTGTTTGAAACGAACCTTTCTGAGGTTCTAGATCTCGGGAATGTTTAACGGTTTGTAAATATTTAAATGCTTTAAAATGCTTTTTCCTTTATGAACCAATTTGAATTGCCTCCGTGTATTAAATTGGCTGTAAAGTTTAAAATAAACTTGCCTTGCCTAATGTAAAATAAAGGGTTTTTAATAGTGAATAATACAAAATAATACATAATACAAAAATAATAATTGTATTATTTTATTTATGGGTGCCTTTATTAACACTCGTTAATAAAGGACACGTTTACTACACTCAAGCACTGTTCATTACATAACCTGGGTTTAAATAAAAATGTTTTAATCGATGCTTTAAAGCGAGATAATGAATCGGTGGGATTTCAAAATAAAATGTAACACTCAATACTGAAATAAAAATCAACCCAATTCACAATAATAATCATTATTCTGATAATGTACACGAGAAGCACTGTTGGTGTTATTTCTTAATGCAGCGTGTCGATACGCAGAGCTTAATATTGCTTATTGTCTTTAAAAAAAACGAGAGATGTTATTAGTGGAGAGAGTTTATGAGCAGTAATAATTACTAGTACATAAGTGTTTCTGTTCCGTGCTTGTGAATCTTTTTCAAATTTAATCTTTTTATACTCATTGTTCACATTCTTAAATTCAAATTTTATTTGTCATTACACATATACACATGTACAGTACAATGAAATGTTTCTCTACGCATATCCCACCTTTGTCTGAAAGTTGGGGTCAGAGCGCAGGGTCAGCCGACGTACAGCGGACAGGGTTAAGGACCCAACAGTGTAGCAGAGCCTGGATTTGAACCCCCAACCATTGGGTTCACAGCCCAACGCTCTACCCACTAGGCTACACTGTCCCTCCGGACATGGCGCTTCTCTGTGCGCATAAGAGAGATATCGGGCATCACTTTCCAACCGACATGTTCACCTTAAAGACCGCAGATAACGTGATTTATAGGCAGAATAAAAGAAGGACCTCATCTGTCCACAGGCCTCCCATGAGCCGGACGTGTATGAGACCAGCGACTTGCCTGAAGACGACCAGGCTCAGTTCGAGTCGGTGAGTTTGTCGACAAATTCAGTGCAGCTGGAATATTTTATGATTTGTGTTGCTTATCCCTGAATATTTATTATAAATGTATCATAATAATAATGCCTTATAGTCTGGTGCTTTTACTGCACTTCGGTCTGAACCAAATCAAGCAAGTCCTCCAGTGGTGTAAATGATGGAAAATCACAATTCAATAAATATCATCCAGTCAGATGAAAAAAAATTATTAATAATTTCAGTCCATGTCCTTTCTGTGTGGAATGTGCATGTTGTCCATGCTTGGGTTTACTCTGGCTTCTCTGGTTGCGTCATGCAACACACAAACTCCAGACAGAAAGGTCCTGGATTGCCCCACCTGGGGTTTAAACCCAGGATGTTCTTACTGTGACGTGACATTGCTACCACTTTGAGGTCGATCTGTGTCACTGACGTAAACCAATTCCTATATGTAGGCAATATTGCAGTTGTTACTAACGTTTAACTACCTGTTTAGTTCAGTCTTGTTTCATTTATGATATATGTTTAGACTTACGATTAACGCAGTAGTTTCCCTTCCCTTCTCCATCCTACATAACCTGACCGTTATAATGCATCATGGATGCTAGTTTGTACAAGTAAGAGACTTTCTTCTGAATCACTGCATGGGTTGATGTTTTATTTTTTCTGATCTTTTGTTTTCAACCAAACATAGTTGTAGTTAATACCTCAGGGCAATCGGATGCCTCTCTTTAATATCAAAGAAAATATATTTAATAATTAGTTAACGAAAAATGTGTTTGTGTGTGATTTTTTTTTTGTAAGGGCTTTGTCACTAATGTAAGAACCATATGTGTGTAACATCTGGCCTAAGCCCTTTCATAACTCTCTTCCAGACCCACAGACAAATTTTTCACCCTGTTTACACTAGCTGCATTTTATAACTGTTTATAACACGTGATACAGTTAGAAACACATATACCTGTATGTATGAATTTATTTTAAACATTAGGAAAACATTTGTCTATGTAAGAACCAGCATCTGGTAGCTCTGCTGCATCTCTAATTCCAAAACGTGCTACATCTAACAGCTGCTTCATGTGATTCTAATTACCACCAGCTCTTTTTAAAGCTCCACTTTGTTGCTTTATTACTTCTGTGGTCTTAGCAGGGTTTACAAATGTAGTCTAAAATCTGCTTTGACAAGAACCGTATTTATTAAACATGTGAATCTTGCTTTCCGTATGTATCTCAGTTCATCTGTTCGTATTGCTCTTTCAAAAAAACCTTTGTATGGATTGTTGTTGGAGATTTACAAATATGCAGTTCTTTTCTTGTTCCTAATGAGATTTAATTTAAACAACACTCTAAAATAAAAGTGAAAATAAAAAATTGTTAACTTTAACAATTAACGTGGAGTTAACTTAGAGAGGCGAAACGATTAAACAGTTTTGGGTAATTTGCAAATAGGGATGGATATGTAGCATTTTTATTAGTGATTGATCATAGCTTATACATTTTTTTACAACTTGCATGTTAAAACGATACAGTGGTTACCACTGGTGTCAGAAGGTGGGGTGGTGGATTGGTGTTACGATAATAAAATAACGTTTTGAAAGTTCATTTGTATTTTTGTATTGCCGTGCTTAGGCTATTAAAATGACATGCACATCCCTGCTTGCAACAACTACCCTTTTTGCCATAATTTCTTATTGTGCATGTCATGTGATACACACATTAATGCCTCTTTCTCTGTTTTCCTCTGTTCTGTGTATCTTGCTCTTCCTCTCCCCCCCCCCCCCCATTCTAACTTTCTTTGGGAACCCAAGGAGCTGGTAAGAGCTAATGAGCTTGTGACTCCCGCAACATACAACTCCTCTTTATCTAATCCAAATCATCCCGTCTGTCTTTAATAAACCAAGTGCAAGTGTTAAACACATCTATTGCTTGCTGTGAGAGTTTACATTTCACATTTCAGATTCTCATCCCAAGATCTGTGCGCACAATTGCTGTGAATTTTAACAATTTAACAGATTTTTTCCCCTTGCAAGTGATCTAGATAAGTTCAATATAACTTCCGTGCAATCACCAGTTTTTAATAGTGTACCAGTGTCTCTTAGTTATCGTTCGTCGTTGTTCGTTCGTTCGTTCGTTCGTTCGTGTGTGTGTGTGTGTGTGTGTGTGTGTGTGTGTGTGTGTGTGTGTGTGTGTGTGTGTGTGTGTGTGTGTGTGTGGTTTGTTGGAATTGTATTAATGGGTGTAGAAAACTGGACTGAATTGCAAGACATTGTGTTTGGTAGCATTGTGCTAAGCTTGATTTGTCGGTTGAATAAATATAAAATCAGAACCCAGTTTTCTTGTCTGTCTTTAACATAGTTTGAGTAAATAATTTGAGTTTGTAGGTCAAACAAGCTTTGTGATCACATGGAATTTATGTTTACCCTTGTTTTACTAACTAAATTCTTCTCCCGTTCTATGTTAATCATTGCATGCTCGGTATATTTTAAACTTAATGATAACATAAATAAAATACAATAGTAAATAAAATACAATCAAATTAATAAGAATTTGAATCAACAGTGATCAAATCTTTCTCACTTATCATGCATGTAACATCTTTGTTGTTAAAAAAAACCTTAGTGCTTTTAACAATTACATTCCCTTTCACATATCCCAAGTGTAAAAAGTGATATATACAGTTCTGTAATTGTTGTTTTACTCACTTCTCCAACAGGAAGAACTATGCAGTGACAGTGTGGAGCGCATTGTAGTCAATCCCAATGCAGCATATGATAAGTTCAAAGACAAGCGAGTCAGTACTAAGGGCCTTGGTAAGTAAAGTGGCTACTTTTGGTTGACATTGATGTGAGATGTGTCAATTTCAATAGTTTTTTTTCTTTGTTTGTACAATCCGCAGACTTCTCAGATCGTATCAGCAAGACTCGCAGAGTGGGTTATGAGTCTGGAGAATTTGAGATTGTGAGTTCAATAGCGTTTGTACTTATTTTATGCTCAGTTGACTCGTCTTGTGATCACCTGCATTTTTCTGATTGTGTAGCTGGGAGAGGGGTGTGGGGTAAAGGAGACTCCACAGCAGAAGTACCAGCGTCTTGTTAATGAGATTCAAGAGCTGACCGAGGAGGTGGAACATGTTCAGGTGTGCAAGTTCTTTCATCCATCTGATATAGTTTTATTATTATTATCTCTCAATTTAACTTATCAAGTATTCAGGGGAAAATGTACAAATAACGAAATGTTTAGGGTTCTGAGATTATTTATTTATTACAGAACATAATGAGGGAGATTTTTGAAACCCTATATGACCCATATATATTCCAATGGCTACCCATGGAATATATTTGCAAAAACAAAAACTTTCATTTGGAGAAAGGAAAAAAAACAGAATTTGTTCTAATCGCCATTGGTCATCTTAATGCAAATGCTGACAGTGTCATTATATATGAGGGAAAGAGTTTACCCAGTCTGTTCTATAAAAAAGCAAGCAAGCAAGGATAGAAGAAAAAAAAAAATTTGTACTGTGCATCTGTCTAAGGACAAATGTTTCTTTATTTTAATTTAAAAAACCTAATCTGTTAATACACAAGTTGCTTCTGTTTTTGTAATTATAAATTACTTATTTTCAATTGAAAGTGTTTTGACTAACTTGTTAAAAAGTTTTATTTACCACTACTGCTGTGTTCTTTAAAAAAACACAAAAAAAAGATATGTAAGTTGTTCATTGTACGGTCTTGGGATTTATTTAAATCCATTATAATTTAGCTTTACCGATATCCTTTCAGACAAGTGCAAAAGAGAGCAATGCAGAGGAGCGCTTGACTCCAGTGGTTCTGGCTCAACAGGCAGCGCAGCTCAAACAGCAGCTGGTCTCTGCCCACCTGGACTCATTGTTGGGCCCAAATGCCCACATTAATCTGGCTGACCCAGATGGCGCTCTTGCCAAGTAAGGAATTGTGTAGTGTGTAACAACACACTTTTGATCTTTGTATAGTTTTTTACGGGTGGCACGCTGGCTTAGTGGTATAGCATTTTAGTTAGTGGTTAGCATACTTAGTTAGATATGATCGGCCCGGTGGGCTTTTTATGCGGAGTTGTATGTTTTCCTTATGTCTGTGGAGGTTGATGAATCCATGTCTGCTTCCCATAGTCCAAAAACATGCACTAAGATGATTGGAGATGTAAAATTGTTTCTCCATAGCGCTACTGGTTGGAGAATGACCTGCAATCTCCTCCATAAAAACACTTGCTAAGAAACTAAGGTCTGCTGGTCGGGTCTCTACATGAACAATGGAATTAAAATGCAAAAACTCTTTTGTACATTAGACGATTAATGACTCAACTTGAGGTGGCACGAGGTATGCGTATCACTTCAGGAGCAGATGGAAAGGTAACCGGACCCAAAGGCCCTGACGGAGTTGTACTTTATGAACTTCATAGCCGGCCTGAACATGAGAAATTTACAGAATCGGCCAAGGTACGATATCCTATTACCTCCGTTAGGAACCTTCCACTGAAGACAAAACTCACACTTGATCTTTACTAATTATATTTTGTACATAGATAGCAGAGCTGGAAAAAAGGTTGGCAGAGCTGGAGACTGCTGTCGGTTCTGGATCAGATAAGCAGGTACATATTTTTACATCGTCTTAGTTCTTTGTTGTTCCACATGTGAAGTTGAGCTGACTGGACAACTGGGATGGGTATTGAAGTAAAGAAAAAACTCACAAAATGCCACCCAGTTTCTATTTTTATAGTTGTTTAGGTTTATTTAGGTTATGAAGTGGAGGAGTAGCTTTTATCCTATCCTCTTGAGATTGCAAGCTTTTACGTCTTTTGTCTAAATTTGTCTAAAGCCCCGCTTACTGTGGTAGGAATAGCATTTTTGTTCCCCTGTGAATCAGACACTTTAGGTGTCTTTGCTTTTTCTAAACTCACGTAGACAGAATGAGGAAGTTAAAGCAGGAACTGTTTTAACTCCTCTATGATGTTACTTGCATGGCAGTGTTAAAAGTGTGAGTGTTCTGGTTTGTGCATTTGAGATAGCACATGCTTGTTATCCGTAAACGAAGAGCAACATAAAAGAAGCAACCAAGAAAATAAAATTGTTACGGTCTGTTAGAAAACTTGGTGAGCTGCCATGTTGTCTTCATAGGCAGCTGCTTTAGTAGAGATGATTGTAATAATTCATCAAATTATTAGTCAACAGTGCCTATTTGCACATGTGATGAGACGGCATTATATTCCCATCTATATCACCTACTGGTGTGCACAAAACCAGATGGGCCGATGAACTCTTGTTGCTTCAACGGTCGTACCTCTTTCATATATGTCCAATTGTGTTTATGTGGATGCCTGGCCAGGTCAGGTGTGAAGGTGTGTTTATTTCTGCACCACACAAGTGCAACTGTCTTCCAATGGTCAAAGAAAAAAAGATGTTTTTCATTAGCAAGCTATACATATATGAGGAAATTAAATGAAATCATTAATTTATCAAGAAACTGATCTGATGTTTAGTTACCATCTAGCATTTGCACAGTTTTGCTCACGATTATTACCCAATCTGAACGGTACTACTTATGAGCGTGCTGAGCTAGGATTGTAATTGCCACAACTTAAGTAAAATGTTATTTTTGGCCATGTGTACTTCAGGGACCTCTCGGTGCAGGACTTCAGGGAGTCAGTTTAATGGTGAGTTCACTGCCTGCTACATAAACTCGATTTCGAAAGCGAGATCTCTTCATCTCTATTACTGATATCGACATTTTTGTTTTAATGTAGGATACTATGGAGCTTCTGCAGGCTCGGGTCAGTGCACTGGATGCTGGTACTCTGGACCAGGTTGAAGCCAGACTCCAGGTAAAATGACTGGCATTCTTTGAAAACTTTAGACGTTTCTTATTCCATTTTGACTGTGTTCTATTGCTAAACTGAAGTTTCGGACACATTATACTCCAATGCATATGTGACCGATGACTAAATGGATTAAATCATTATTTGTTTTCCATTATTACTTGTTTTGTTATTTACTTATTTTATCTGTTTCAGAGCGTTTTGGGAAAGATGAATGAAATAGCAAAGCACAAGGCTGCGATTGAAGATGCAGAAACACAAACCAAGGTTAGAAGCTGTAACCAATGTGTACTTCTTTCGTGTTATTAGTACAACATCCTAATCCCAACAGATGTCCTAGAATCCTAGAATATTTTACGAACCTGAAGTTAATATAATATAATCAAGGATAAGTTTCAGACTTTACCATTAATGGACACACAAAACGCAATTCTAAAACTTTCTTAAAACAATACACACTTGTACAAAATTGATTCCTTTTTAGAGATGTCCTCATTCTCTCTAATTTAGTCATACTCAATTGTTATTTTTTTACCATTGCATCAGACCCTGATCAAGAAGGAACTACCACACATCATTTGTTTTGTTGTTTTCACTTTTGTACAGGGGTTCACAAAGGGATTAGTGTCCCATGAAGTCCTGCACGAGACTTGCATTTCTGTTCAGGAACCTTAGTTTAAGCAAGAAGGAATTTATTTGGCCTTCCCAAAAGCGATGAATATTAAATAAATCAAAATCAGCAGTGGTATTTTGAATCTGTGAATTGCTTACTGCTAAAGAAACCAATAAATAGTTTTCATAGTTTTCATACATATGTGTGCATTTTGCTGTTTATGCAACTGAATGTCTGTTTTGTGCCCTACTCAGGTGGTACAACTGTATGATATGGTGCAGAAATGGGATGCCATGGCCACCTCTCTTCCTCAAGTGGTGCAGAGATTGATAGCTGTTAAAGAGCTTCATGAGCAGGGTAACTATTTTGTCAAATGTCTTCTATATTTTCTGATCTATGTAAGTACATTATTAAAGGCCAATTTATAATTCTGCTTTAAATCAGTGCAGTGTCAGTGCAACCCGCTTTCTACAGAGCCTCTGCGTTGCCTGACGTGCACCTCCAACATTTTAACCATCACGTTGAAACAAAGTAAACCGCAAGCTGGTGCATGATGGCCATCAAATAATGGAGTGCGCACGGTTATAAATAAAGTATTTGGTCTCTGCATGTAGCTGTGAACTCATTGTTCAGTTTCAATCTGCTAAAATCTACAAAGATCGTTTTCACATACAACATATGTGAAAACGCATATTGACGCAAAACTAGAAAAGCAAAACAGCGCTTTTGTTTTGTCAAGTGCATGCAGAAGTGTAAATGTTTGACAAATGTGATAAGGCGCTTAACTGCCTTTCTTTCTAAAAATGTGATTGAAATCTAAATATTTAACGGAGATATTACATTAACATGCACATCACATGTAGTACAAGTATTGTTAAACAGGTGAAAGCATGCTACATCAATCAATTTTTTATTAATTTGTTAGGAATTTTGGGGAGAAATTGAGTCAGACGGGGTCCAGCATGTTTTTGTTTGATCTGTGTTTTGTTTCTGACAAACATCAATGCTTAGAGCATCTTGTGTATTATTTTATCAGCCATGCAATTTGGGCAGCTTCTGGCTCATCTGGACACCACCCAGCAGATGATCAACAATGCACTGAAGGACAACGGCACTCTGCTTACACAGGTTTGTTCAAGTTTAGTTTTGCATTTATTGCTCACTGTACACTGGATTAATTTTTTTGTTTGTTGTGTTGTGTACTACCACCTTGTGGTGATCATTGGCTCGCTGATGAAGGCTTTTAAAGGCACATTAGGCAACGTTTTTCAGTTAATTGATTAGTTTTATACTGATTTAGATGATTAAATTAGTTTTTATAGAGTGAAGGTTCTCTCACACTGAACACTTTGCTCTCTTGCTTTATTACTATATAGAAAACACTAAGGACACTACATAGGGACTCTACACTAACACTACACTACAACACTACAGCACTCTCAATGAACAAAACCGCTTTAGTTCAGTTCCGATTTGTTGAAAGTATTTTAAGTTCGGAAATACAGTATTAAAAGTTTCTCAACACAAGTAGCTTTAGAAAATAACGACTACATTCCAGTACAGCATAGCAATGAGCACACATGTGCCTTCCCTTTTTTGGCTTTTAGTTCTTTTTTTCTTGGAGATACTGATCATTTTTTCTTGGAGATACTGATCAGACACTGATACTTGTTTTAACAGAAAATAAACATAAGCTGAAAAAAGCACTTTTCTTTTATACTATATAAAAGCCTTAGCTTTATAGGACTATTTGAGGAATTGTATCATCAGCTGTCGTTATGCTAGCTAATATTTTATCCAGGCCTGTAGGGGGAGCCTTGTGTGCCATTAACCTTGAATTACTTGTCGCGTATTTGGCAAAGACTAGTCATGGATTTTTGTAATCGTGGACCTAGTTGAAGCAGTAATTGTTTACATTTTATTATCCCATTGTTTGCAATAAGATGTTCAGGTACAGACTGTGTAAACAGTTAGTTTAAATGTGTTCAATATGTCAGTAATTTTTTTTCTTTGACTCGTTAAGGTGCAGCAGACCATGAAGGAGAATCTGGTTTCTGTAGAAGAAAACTTCGCCGCTTTGGATCAGAGGATGAAGAAACTCTCTAAATAAAAGATGTTTTCTATATAAAGTTGAAATGGGAAAAGTTCATTTCATACATTTTAAATCTTCTGCTTCTCATTATTTTAAACTTTTTCTTCAGCGACACTAAATAAAACCAGTTGGAAACTTGGTGTCACTGAAAAGCCTAGAACAAATTTCCCCGAACACTACAAGTACTGCACAACCTAATTTTGAAGAGTTGGTGTTTATGCTAATCACGTAACTGAATCTGTCACTCAAACTGTGGACGAAGGTTTAAAAGAATAAAAATGGACTTCTGCAGTTATTTTGAGTTTCTTGTTTGTGTAGTAATAAAATGTTCGGTGAACATGCATCATAACACTGGTTCACCATGTGTGACCGGTAGTCAGATATTAATTTAAAATGCACACACGGTAAAACCACTGCCTTCTCCTGCTGTTTGCTAATCAAGTCAATACTGTATTTATAAGCCTAAAGTTACACAACCAATTGTTGTATTATGGTTACATAAATCTGGTTTTGTTTTTTGCTTTTGTCATATGCACATGGAACGATGAACCAAAAATAGTCATCCACAAGTTGAAAATAAAATTGAGGTGCTTTGAAAAAAGGTTGTTGGTTTTCTTTATACACTTGCACAAGAACACAAATGAAAGATCATTCTGGTAAACATTTTAATTTGTTAAATAAGTCAACTTCCATACAAAAGAAATGCTACTGCTGACAATTTCAAAGTATTCTCTTTACAAATCCAACGTAAATATGGAAAAGGAAACCGGGTCTGAGGAAGAAATACTTTACAAATTGATTTTTCCTACAAAAGTGTACAAAATAAAATACTAAAGCTGTACATATTTACATTAAAATTCATTAGTAAAATTGCATAATTATCCTCATTATTACTTTAAAACCATTATTTAAATATTCTTGTGCCTATGTTGACGAAGTGGCAGTCGGATTCAGTACCGGCGGAGTTAACAGCTGCGATAATTCACAGAAATCTGCAACTGCTCTCAGTATCTGACTAACCCCACACATACAGTACATCTGCAGACACACAACCCTGTGTGTGAGGAAGAAAGTTCTACTCATGAGACGATTATTGGAGAGACTAAGACACAGTTAAATCAGTTAATGAACAAATTCAGTCAAACTCCAGCATGTAGAGAAAGAGAACTCAATAGCAACGATCAGCCGACAGAGGGAGCCAGAAGCCCAGAAACAGAGGAAGTCTAAACCGTCTGATATCGTAGTGCAGAAACAAATTCTCCCAACACGAAGCATGAAATCTCGCATGAATAAAAGCGACTCAGTGTTGGTCCATTATTATTGTGTTTAATTCTAGTGAGAGCTTCATTTAAATATTAATTGAAAGAACCGTCTGACCTAAAATTAAATCTTATTTGTACCCTACAACACTTTATTGTTCCAATAACCATTACAAATCTTTATTTTCCTGGCAGATGTGAATTGACCTTTCAACACAGAAAGGCTTTTTAAATAAAAGGAAGAGGCTCCTAAACCATTTCATGATGAATAATGATTCTTACTTTTCAGTTCCTGTACCATTATTATTTACCTATTTATCTATTTTTAATTCTACTCATGCTTTACTTTCTTCAAAAGTTTCATTTCTCTGCAAAATTCTTTATATCGAAATTCTTTAAAATCTTTTAGATTAAAAATCAAGAATCCTTTAAATCAATTCTTTAAATAATTTCTCCTGCATTTGAATAGTATTCAAAGCATTGAAACCCGGAAGCATTGAAACCAAGTCTAATGTGTTGTATGTAAAATTACAATATATTAAATGTACTCGAAAGATGAATTAGAATATAAACACACATAAGAATCTATGTATATGAAAAAACTAAACAAACAAACAAAAAAAAAACCCACTCTCGGACAAGAAGCGCTGCTAAAATTCCAACCCAGATCTCAGCGAGGACGGGCGACTATCGAATGTTCTAACAGTTATGATCTTTTTTAAATACAGTATAAATTGGGTGCATAGTTAAAATAACTATAAACATTCGTTGCAGTTTAAAAGTCAAATCTCCAAAATCCAGGTAATTTCAAATATTTTAAAATGTTTTGTTTTTTATAATAAACTTCCACTGTTTTTATAAACATAGTTACAAAAATGTTAACTGGATTTTGCTTAAATGTTTATCCGATATTATTGGTGGCAAAAAGTGAACTTCATTAAACTGTGGTGAATAAGATGAATGAGAATTAATTATCACAATGACGATGATCTGCTCCAATTTGCTTATTTTACCCAGGAGCAGCAAGAAAATGCACTAATTTTATAACTTGATGTTTGTGGGTGCCTCCCAAGACACTAACACCGAGATTTGAACCTGTGCTGGTGTGAAGTTGAAAATCCCAGTACTCCGTCTGGGTGGCTGCAATGAATTATTTTAACATGGCAGTTAAACTTTTGTAAAGTTAATATAAAAGCTGCAAAGCCGCCACTGATATTTTAGACGCAAGTAATGAAACAGCTTCGGCGATGAAGTATTTGTACCTGCACTATGACCACCAGTTTGTAAAACGAGTAGAAATGGTAGAAAAAAAGAATCAGAACAGAGGAGGTGACTGAGGTACATGGGCAGTTTGGAGAGACGGCGTGTGTTCTGCAGGTTGTCCTGGTGCAGCTCAGTCCTGCACAGTACTTTTTGCCATAGTGACAGTGCTGGTGTTGCCGGGCAAACTACAGTGAGAAAAGGGCTTCGGTTCCGTCGTCTATCTGAGCACACGCCGCCTCTTCCCTTTCGCCGGCCTCGCCAGTGCTATCTGCATCACACAACGTACAATTCAATTAAGAAAATCACCTGCTACTGACAGGGCAGGACATCGCCATGATATAAAATCAATAAAGATAATGAAAAGAGTGCTAAATTGTGTACAAGCTGTTTGTGGAGTGTGTGTGTGTTGTGCTCACGGTTGCTACTGGTTCCTCAATTATTCTCTCCATATCTTCTGGGATTTCTGACCCTCTCTGTAACCTTAATGACACCATGGCATGTTGTTAATTAAGGCTAAATTCTTTTGTTTAATGACTTGGGTTAATTTGTTAGCTAGGGTACTCACGTTTGTTTTCTCTTTCTCCCTCTTCTGGTTCCTATATGCATTTCTATAGTCTAGAATAGAGGAAAAAAACTGTATATTAAAACATTATGAATTTTCACATAATATTGTTGTCTTTATTATTAAAAATTTTGTTAAATGTGTTTATTGATCAACAATTCATTGCTTGTATACATCATGCAAATTTTTTCGGATGCTTCCTATAGGGCTCATCATAGCATGATCCACATGATTTGGCATATTTAAGCTAGATGTCCTTCCTTACGCAAACCTGCTATTTATCTGGGCTTGAGAACGGCACTACAATGCTAGGATGACTAGGATGGCACCAACTGATCATTTCTCATACTAGCACATGTAGTACTCTGCAACTAGCACCTATAGAACAAAGAAAGAATGCATTTGTAGCCCCTGAAATTCCAGCAAGCAGGATTTTGGTAGGTGTGTATTTGTATTTACAAGTCTACTTTTACTAGTATGAAAACTGACTGTGTGCACACGACAGTTTAAAATACTTTATTGTTGACGGTTTGATTTAGAGACAACAGGTCATGACTGATGTGCCTTTGAGCAAGCCACATAACCCCTAACTGTGACTAGGGTTGCACACCATGCAGGGAATGTCTGCTTACTGCTTCCCCCTAGTAAATGTGTGTTTCACTTTATGGATTGGGTCAAATGTGGATAAATAATTGTAAAAGCAAAGTGGTGAAAAAATATTCTCAACTAGACCTGGAGGATACTGAACAGACATTACCAAACATCTTACAAAATTACATTAACTAAAAATTAGTGGTGGGACTTGATTAAAATTTTTAATCGAGTTAATTACAGGGTCTGTAATTAATTAATCGCAATTATTTTTCTACTAAAATGTTGAATGAATGCACGTATATTCTTAACAACAAACATGTTTATTGCTTTTTGAAATGTTTTTTTATT